>VSMD01137222.1:0-84284 GCA_008750895.1 Mirza zaza | reverse complement strand
TAGAGTGAGTGCCGTGGCGTCAGCCTAGCTCACAGCAACCTCAAACTCCTGGGCTCAAGCAATCCTCCTGCCTCAGCCTCCCGAGTAGCTGCGACTACAGGCATATGCCAACATGCCCGGCTAATTTTTTCTCTATATATTAGTTGGCCAATTAATTTCTTTCTATTTATAGTAGAGATGGGGTCTCGCTCTTGCTCAGGCTGGTCTCGAACTCCTGAGCTCAAAGGATCCGCCCACCTCGGCCTCCCAGAGAGCTAGGATTACAGGCGTGAGCCACCGCGCCCGGCCTGATTCCAACTTATTAAAGAAGTAAATGATTTGTTTGACACTTACAACCTTTTACAGATAGTCATTAAGCCATTAAAAAAAAAAAGCAAAGCCATTTAATTTATAAGTAATTAAACAATGTTGCTAATGATATAAATTTAAGACCTGGCAGTAAAAAGCTGTATCAAGTAAAAAGGAAGAAGAGAAAGTTTCTAAGGAAGCCTAAATGTGTGGAAGTAGAGGGAAGTCCTGGGCTGCAGGCAGGATTTAGAGTGGTTGTTAAATTCTAGTGCGTAAAACAACTTGTCTGGGATAGGCTCTGGTGATCTGCATTTTCTTTCTCCTCGTGGTTCAGATGTAGATCACACTTAAAAACTGGCTTCAATAAACTTCCAAGCAAGTAAAAGTTTGTCCCTGACATCTTCCTTATCACTTCCTGTGTCTTTCTCTCTATACCCTCAATCCTCCCATATCTTAAGCTACAAGAAGCTTCCTGCTGCTCTACTTTGCTCAGACTTCCTATATCCCTTACAAACCCCAAATTATCTACTTGCTTTTCTTTTTCAACATTATAAAATTATGAGCTGGTATGATAACCTCTGTGACTAATCTCAGCAGATTGGATAAATTTATGCTTATTGCAAATGGGTGATTCTCCCTATAAATGTGTTTTGAGTGGAGGCTTATTAACAAAATGACCTAAAAACATTCAGTGTGGGAAAAGGCTTTTTTCAATATAGGCAGCTACAATATAAGAAATAGAAAGCAATCTGCCTGGCAGTCTCCTTGGGTTAACTTTCCCAACCTTCTCCTTTTTCCTTTCCTCCATTTTATAACCAAGAGGTCCTACACAAGAGCACAACTGGATTTCAGAGCTGCCAATTCTTAACTCTTTCCAGCCTAGACAGCTCTCCTAACCTCCAGACTAATACATACAACTACCTGTAACCTCTTGGATACTCCATGAATACCAGAACCAAATTAATTCACTTCTCCTTATCAACCTATTTGCTTTCTCAAATATTCACTTTTTATCCATCCACCAGTTAGTTACTAAGTCAGAGAGCTACTTTATCATACCCTTATCCCATTCCCTCAGCCCCTATATTTAACATTACCTAGCTTACTTAACTCCACCTCTAAAACAGCCCCTCATATCCCGTGTTTCTCTACCCTAGGAAGGGCAAACAGGTTTGGTTTATTGCAGCATCTCTTGACTGATTCCCAAGTTCTCTTCCACTGCCAATCCATCTTCCACAGCTATCAAGCTATGTTTCTACAATGCAAATCTACTTATATCATTCTTCTGCCTAAATCCTTTTAAGAGTAGGACCCTATTCCCTAGAGCAAGAATAGCAACCTCAAATGCCTACCGAGGCTAGCCTGGCATGTATAACTGAAGTGGCCCAAATCTAACAGGGAACCAGGGAATGGTAGGAGCTAGAGGGAACTAGGGAACTATAGATTCCCTATAGTTCTATAGGGAACTATAGATTTTCTAATACTGTGGAAGCCAAATGAAACAGTTTATCTATAAACCAGAATATGGGGAACAACAGACCCCTGACTAGTCTCTTTCCTTGGCCTTACCCTCAGCTCCAACTTTACCTTGAATGAAATTATATTTCCAAACTATATTACCAAATTTCATTACCAAGCTACATTACTTGCATAATGATACCCAGTTCTTCCCACTTCCTTTGGGCCAGAAGACTTAGCCTCTGCACCCTGGTAGGCTCCATATAAAGGATGGTATCCAACATTCCTGGAATAGTCAATGTCACATATTCAAAAAAACCATACTATGTTTTCTCAGCTATTTATAGCTTGCCTGCTTTATCTTCTAGTAGTATGTGAGCCTTGTAACAGTGACTTTTCCTTATTCTTTTGAGTCACAGTTTAGTCTAAATGGTCACTGAATAGTTATATTAAAATAAAGGATATTTTGAAGTTTTTTGACTGTATCTAAAAGGTTTTCATAAAGGAACTTAGAAACTTGAGATCCTACTTAATAATAAATAGTATATATTATCAAGGCTAATTTTCAAATACTTTCAAATAAAAACCAGTGTTTACTTTTTATTATATACTTAGGTTTTTAAAATCTTTTAATTTGGTTATGAGCTTCAAATGGAAGGAATTCTCTAAATAGAAATCAGTTTTGATTCACTGCCACTGATTTTGTGAGAATTTCTACTCCATTCCAAGAAATCCATGATTTTTTTCATAATACCGATTATATGTTTTAGCAAAAAGATATCCTAAGGTTTATTTCAAGGATTAAAAAAACTATTTAAAAAAAAAAGCTCCAAAGTTAAATTCAGAGAAAATATTATTATATATAATAATAAATACATTTCATTGACTTTACTTGTCAAACTTACATAAAAGGCCTCCACCAACTGCCTGAAGCACAGTTAAAATTGGGAAGAAATAAAGTGCGGCATAAATACTTTTAAATCGATCCGACTTCCCTAACCCACATGCAATCTTCTTCACCAGAAGAGGTCGGAGCAGCATCATTAACACCAGGCAGAATGCATAATAGATAAATACAATGGTGTATCTGTAAAATAAAATAAAGAATTTGTAACATCAAAAATATGTTTTAAAAATGCTTTTATTCTTAATCATTTTTAAATCAGGGATCTGTTGCCAAATTTTTAAAAAACTTTTTAGAAAATAGTTTAAAAAGCACACCACACCCTTTCCCTCCACCAGAAGACCTCATCTTCCACTCTTCCCCCTTTTCGATCCATTCCCCCCTACACACTGGAATAGGATAACTCTAATAAGCTAAAGCTAATTTTTGCTACAACAGTAATAACTTCTCACTTTCAATAACTCATTCTTAAAGTTTAGTAATGTAAAAGTTAGTTTTTGTATTCATAGTAAGTTATAATGATAGAAGCTTACATGTTTTTGATGCCTCATTCACATCAGTTTCCCCTCAAAACTATAATTATCAGTAAAGTACCATGATATTTTTCAGTTTTTAAGGAGCTAGGCTATATATGCCACTAGGAAAAATAGACTTAACTTGTCAATGTAATAGCATTCCAAAGATTTCTGGTAATTTTGTGTCATTACTTTTTCTTGACTTGCAAAAGAAAAAATTACTGACTTTTGGTAGCTCAGTCTGGCCATATATTTAAGTTTACAATGGTTAAATAACAATGCTGTAAGATACTATAATATCTCATAATTTTAAAAAATCATTATTTTGTATAATTAATAAAACAAGGCAGGCAAGCTATTCCACAACAACTATTGGTAAAATTGCTGAGAAAAAAAAAAAGTACTTAATTCAGTGAATAGATGGAAAATGTCCTAATCAATGAAGTTGTGTGATGATTCTGACTGACCAAAGAGTGCTGTGACAAGATTCTGAAGTGACACCCAACTCAGCAAGAACAGGTGCTATGACAAATTAGATGTGGCTATTCTGGGTGCAGAATGAGGGCTGGGAGCACCTATTTGCTATCATGCTTCTAATCTTATGTATTTTTTTTACCCTCCTACTATAGGCTTTACAGATATTACAGTAAATATAAATGTGACTATCCAAAGATGAATTTGATTTTGTTTTACATAAAATGACTATATAACTTATAAAAATGACTATATAACTTTTTAAAATATGATATCCAATTCACTTAACTTTTCTATTAATAAGTAGGACCAGTTTAAGTTCTATAGGTCCCCAGGACAGCATATGACAATAGAGTAATTGAAGCTGAGGATTATAGCTCTATGAATCAACAAATCAACAAAGAGGACACTATCAGTCTTTAATACAGTCTTTTATATATAAATTATAGTTATATAAAAAATAATTGCAGGACTTAATGGCTGGCAGGAGGAAAAGAAGATTTTAATATCTCTATATCTAGATTTTGTTTTTTGAAAATTACATTTTTATATGTATGCATATGTAGTTTTTGATGCTTTACTATGATGAACTTGCTCAAAAAGGACTAATTTCATTGAGCATATTATGTAACAGAAACTGGCTAGAACTATGAGAACATAAATACCAGACTTTTCTATTACACCTTTAACAAGAAAAACATATCAAAATGAACACCAACAACTTACAGAATTTCTAAAACTGGAACAGTCAGGGATAATAATATGCAGAATCTTATGAATTTGATATTTTTAACAACAAAATATTCTGACAGAAATTACACTTAGTTGGGAAAAACAAAACCAGAAAGAACACTAACCCAAGCACTCTAATAATGCCAGCTACTACAAAGTACTTCCTATATGTAAGGCACTACACAAGGTATCTGATGATGTGTGGATTCATTTAATTCTCACAACATCTTATAAGGTATCATTATACCCATTTTACCAGTGGGAAAACTGAGGTTATAAGAGGCTGTTAACATGCTCAAGATAACAGCAGCTGGCAAACCTGGGATTCAAGCCTAAGCCTGTTTTTGTCTCCAAAGTCCATGAAATCTATAATAATCCTAAGAGTTTTTAAAAAATGATCTCAAGTCTAAATAAATACTTACAGTGGATAGACAGCTTCATGAGTACAATGCACTGTGGTAACGTAATCTGGACTTGGGTTGTAAAGCATCGTGTACCAGTCAGAAAGCATCAATACTCGACAGGAACGGATATAAAGAACTCCGACTGGATCACTCACAAGTAAGGTGATAATAGCTGCCATACTGCATTCAAATAACGCAGTCATGTGTTGGAAAAGTGCACTGGAACTAGAGGAACAAAAGAACAGAGGCATGATAACCAGAAAAATTTAAATCTTTAAATGGCTTTAATAAAACATGTGTATGTTTCAAGATATGGATTCTAAAAAAAGAAATTGTAACTGAAAAATCTTGAAACTAAAAAATCTTCTAAATAGATTAGAAAAGCCAAACGTATATAAGAACTACTCATAAAAGTGTAAACTTATTTTCAAAAAAGGGATACTCATCCCAGATGACACTGAGCCAGTATTATCTAACAGAAGAGCAGAAATCAGATCTACCTTACATCTTTAGTATCTTGCCAAATTGTTATTAAATTTTAAATATAAAAAATATACAAAATATTTTATGTAATATATATTTGTTATAAAGTATAATATATAAAAAGTATAAGTTCACCAAACCCAATAACTAGAACATGTCAACAATTTACTTCTCTGTTCCTCCCTTCCATACCTCTCTCTCTTTCTCCTGGAGGTAAACATACACTAAATTGCTTTTATCTCTTTTTCTAAATAGTTTCAATTCCGATTGTATTAATGCTTCAAAACTACTGTTTAGTTTTGTTCATTTTTGAATGCTATAAGATGATATCAAACTAATATAAGTCTTTTGGGATTTTTCCCCCACTCAAGATTCATCTAAAGCACTATTTACGGCTGAGGTTCAGTCGCTTTCACTGCTGTGTTAAGATTCCACTGAATGACCATACCATGATTTGTTTAACCATTCTGCTCTGTTAGTTTAATGTGTTACAAATGTTTTCCTCTCAGTTTGTGGGCTGAATTTTTACTTTCTTTGTGATGTCTTCTTATGAACATGTTCTAGAGTTTAATATAGTTGGCTTTATTACTTTTCTTATTTCTGCTTAACAATTTAAATGTTTTTAAAAATCCTTCACCATTCCAAGATAAAAAAGTATTATCTTGTATTTTCTTCTAAAAGTTTTAAGGTTTTGCTTTTCACAATTATCTTTAACTCACCTAGAAGGGATTTCTGTGTATCATGTAAGGTAGGATCTACTTCAGATTTTCCCATTTGGATAGCCAATTGTCCCAGCTACAGCATTTTATTGAATAAGCACTCCTTTCCCCCCACTAATTTGGCATGTCACTTCTGCCCTATAAAGTTTCATACGTACATAATTGGCCTGATATTTGGTTCCCTGTTTTGTTCCTTGACTTCATTTATCTATTCCTGAGACAACAGAATAATATAATAATTCTTGATATTATATATAGTCTTCTACTTCTTCAGTGGTCTTGGCTATTCTTTGCTTTGCTCTTCCATATAACTATTAAAATTAGCTTGTCAAGTACTTGTATAATATAAATCCAATGTAGCTTAGCTATCCTGGTTGGAGCCACATCATAGTATTTGTAGTACTGTAATACATGGAATACAGGATGGTAATAGATTTTGGATATTTATCTTATAGTTGACTTCTTTATTAAACACTTATTATTTCTTATGTCTAATCTATAGATGGTTTTGAGTTTTCAACTCAATGTTCTCTTATCTATCACTGCATAGCAAACTATCCCAAAACTTACTGGCTTGAAACAACCACCACTGATTATTTCTCACTATTCTGTGGTTTAAATGGGCTCAACTGGGCAGTCCTTTCTGCTCCAGATGAAGTCAACTTGGGATGCACTTGACTAGGGGTTCAACCATGCTGCAGAATTTAAAATGACTAACTCATATGGCTATAATAAGTACTGGCTGTCGGCTGTGAGCGCAACCAAGGCTACTGACAAGAGCACCCTGGTCCTCTTCTGCATGGCCTCTCCTTTCTTTTTAGTATTCTGAAATTTAATTATGATGCATATGGGTGTGAATTTCTATTTATTCTACTTGGGATGTGTTTTGCTTCTTTGATCTTTGAATCTGTTTCTTATTATTTTTGTAAAACCTGAACCCAGTATTCTTTTAAAACGTCAGTTCTCCTTCATTGTTCTTTATTTTTTTCAGAGATTAGATACTATGGGCAAGGAGGTAAAAGTTTTCCCCTGTGCATGAGCATCTGACCTTCAGTTAACTCGCTAGCTCTTTCCCTTGGAAGTCTGATAAGGATAGAGTATCAGCTATATTGCTAGGCAACACTGTACTTAATAGAAATGATCCCTGATTGGTAAATTACATCTGGGCTGGGCAGAACTATAAATGAACTATGAATACCTGATGAAGACACTGTGGTTTGGCTTTCCTGAATTCAGTGATTCTTGTAATTGGCATGAATGTCCCTTGCAGGATCCCAGAAGCTACACTTCTAGAGTTGTTACAAGAGAGACTGGCTCCTCTGGGGCATAAGACTTTAAGCCTGGCCAAGTCCCACACCCATCCAATGTGGATCTCATCTCCTTCCACCTGAGCTGAACTGCTTCAAAAACTATTGCTGACAAGTAATGTGTCATGCTGCCCTTCTGGTAAGCTGAGTTGCTTCTGAGTAGCATGACCTTTGGTAGTCGTAAGTCTAAATGTTGAATCAAACCTATGAGGATTCCAGTATGTATGCTCCGTGTCTCTTAACATATTTCATATTTTTCATCTTCTTCTCTCTCAGTGCTACATGCCATTATTTCTTTATATGTGGTTTTTTTTCTAGTTCACTAATTCTATTTTCAACTGTTTAATCTGTTTACTACCACTTTTTACTTTGGCAAGTATAAATTTTCATTTCTAAAAGTTCCCTTTTTCCCCCTAGCAAATCTGTCTGTTTATTCCTAATAAACAGACTGGACAGCTTTGTGACTATATCCTTTATTTCTTTATGGGTAGCAGTTATATATTCTGATGGGTGAAAGTTCATTATCTGTAGTTCTTTGGGAGTGTAAATATATTGCTTATTTAGTAATCATAGACTATGAGGTCATTACTAGATCTTAATGAACAAGAGTCTCATAGGCCTAAATTGAGAATGGGGAAGCTTTCTAGCAAAGGTTTGCTGCTTCTCCAAGCAGTCATGGCTACCACTACCTGGGCTTCAGGCCCCTGAGGGGCTAGGGCTAGGCTTAGCACATGCTGTCCAAGATTCAGTATCCAGATAGCACTGCTGCTATCAGCAATTAACCTCAAGCAACTCTCTCATCTCAACTCCCTACCTTGTCACTCTGATCCACCTCAGGGTAGGTTTGTTTGTTTTTTGACAGAGAATAGTTCTTAGAAATCCCTCCTACCTCCAGTGGAACTGGCAACTTCTCAAATAATAAGTCTTTTCCAGACTTTAGTTTGTTCATGCAGGTGGCTCACCTGGAGCTCCTAATTAGCTCACACTGTTGGAAGCAGAACTCCTGTGCCATTTTACAAAGATGAAAACATTGAATACATAAATAAATATTTATATGTTCATAATATGTAATCTGATATTTTGCTACCTTATAGAATTTATATTTTTAAAGGCAAAATCCCAACCTCATTATTTGTTGCCATGACTTCAGTGACCTTCTTACTAGTCCCTTCACATCATGCTCCCTTTCAATCTATCTGCCATCAGCCACATGATCTTTAGAAAATGAAATGTTATTCTAAAGCTCCCCTTCTTAAACTGCTTCTAAGTCCATTCTGCCTTTCTGGAAAAATATTCCTCACCAGCATCATCTTCTACATCTCCTGGCCATGCCAAATGACTAAGTTCCCTTGTGGCTCCACACATTTGGGCATGCATGGCCTTCCACCTCAAAACACATTTCACATATCTGTGTATCCTTCAAGTTTAGCTCTGGGGTTATACCCAGGTTTTATAAACATTTGTTAGTATTCTCCCAGCCCAAATCATTCCTGACTGTAAGTACAATGTCCCAAGAAAATGCAACCAATGGCCCTTGTGTTCCTTGCTACCAATTTCCAAGGCAAAGCATAGTTGTACGAACTCCCTCTTTTTAAACCCACCTCCTTTCCTGCCTGAGCAGTAGCCACTCCTCTGTTCCACCCTCAAACCAATCTCTACTCTCTGCCCCAACCCTCTCCCCCAAAACATATCTGATACTGCAATTCAAATGCACTTGGTGAGGTATATCCCTATGTTCCCTATCTCTTCTCTATTCTGTGCTGAGAAGTTCCAGCCAATTAACTGAGCAAATATTCCATTTTAGCTTTAAGTTTATCACCTCTCCTTTCTCACCCTCATCTTTCATCATTTCATAACAGAAATTAAAAGCATGCTGAGAGCTGCTATTTTAAAAGTCTTTCCATAAATCCTTCTGAAAAATAATGAAAGCCTTCCCAGCATAAATAAAGCCTTCCTTGGCTTTATTAGATGGATCCAGAAAACTACTGATTCTAGTTCCACCTGACTATCCCCCTTCTATTTCCACTCCCACTACTATATTGTCTTGCCCATCACTATTTCTTTGACAACAGTCTTCTAACATATTTCACCTCTAATCTACCCTCCACAGAAATTATCTTCCTGAAATATACATCCAATGATGCTACTTCCCGACACCAAAACCTTTACCAATAAATGAATCACTCTGCAAATAGTAAGCATCTATCATGTGCCAGCTGCTATGCAAAACTCTGGAGATGCCATGGAGCACAACTACAGGTATGGCCGCTGCCTGCACGGAGCTTACAGTCAGGGGTAAGGGGAATGTACAGTGCTAAAGAGAAAACAACAACAAAATCAGGAGTGCCATTAAAAAACAAAATAGGGGAAACAGACTTACTTTAGATTGGGACAGGGAAGGCCTCTCTAAGTAGGTGACAGCTAAACTAAAATTTGGAGGAAGGAAGGCAGCTAGGTAAAAAGTACAGTCAGATAAAGAAGAGAGAAATTCAGCCAGCAAAAGGAGTTTGGAGAAAGGAAAAGGATCTGAAACAAGAAAGATCCTGAGAAATTAGATGAACTAAAAGAAAATCAGTATGGCTAAAACATACTAAAGTAGAATTTGGCTCCCTGATCCAAGCAGAATAAAGTTCAAATCCTGATCAAGAACATTTTCCTCTGGCCTCAACTTACCTTTCCCACTCTCCTTTATATTATCTTTCTTTTATTTACAACCCACACTTTGACCACTTCAGACTATGTACCTTCCTACCCACCCCAGATCACATATTTCATACCTCCATGCCACTGATCACGCTACTTCCTCTGCCTAAAATATTCTTTTTTGAAGTCTTTCAGATCCATCAGGAATAATTATCTCTCAATTCTTTGCAATTAAGAGCATTTTCTTTGTAACTTTTCCACTATACTGATAAGACTGATTTATAATTAATGATGCATATATTTGTCTTCTCCACAACATTATGACTATAAGCCATGTCAGTTATTTTTGTATCTCCTCCCCCAATCTTCCAAACATAGGACATAGTGGTCAATAAATGTGTGTTGACTCAATGTGTTAGTATTAGTTTTCATAATTAGGTTACAGCTATATCATTTTAACTACAATATACTAGATTATTAGTATTAAATTATAAAATATTTGTTCCATAACAACAAATAGCTTGTAATCATAACCATATTTTTGTAGAAAATCAATAAGGATTATAGTTGAGATATTTAAAAAACAAAAACTCCTTCAAGATCATTTAGAATAAAACAGACAAAGGACAGTTCCCTTAATAATTACTAAGGCACGCCCTATCATTAAGTTTTCTTGTCACAGTAAAAAGTGATCAGAATATAAAGGAAAAACAGGTTGACCACCTTCAAAACAACAGAAGAAGCACAATTACTTGATAAGATCTTCGCAATTATAATTATTCCAACATCAGTCCATCCAGATACATTTATAGAATGTGCTAACCTCTTTTTCCCTGAGTACCATTCAATGAAGAACCAATGTAAAACAAGAGGAAGCATAGCCATAAATCCAAGATAAAGCCAATCATAAAGTTCTGGAGTCTCTGTGCAAGGCTGACAATATTTCTGTGCATTTGTTCTTTGTCCTCTAGGGCACACCTACAATACAGAAAGGCAATATTTTGTGTACAGATAATATTTTAGAATACTGACACCCCCCCAAAAATCATTCTATAAGACATTTCATTTCAGATTATACATTTAAGTTTATGTGTGTAACTTTTAGAAATAAACAAAACATAAATACATAAGTAAAATAAAAAGAAATCTACAATGTATGTGCTATATCTGTACAGTGTTCTTAAAGCTTTTTTTTTTTACTAAGTTATTAAAATAGTTGACTAACATTCAATGAAAAACCTAGTTATTAACATCATATAAGAAGAATTGCAGAGAAATGTCCTGTATTTGTAATGTTAACTTACTGTACAAGTCATCATACTAAATCATTAAAAAAGGAATTTGAAATTACTATAAAATTATAAAATGTTTTTTTAAATACTTAATAATTGTGACTGTCAAGAAAGATGCAATGTATTATAGACATCAATACGGTAATATAAGTCTTTTATTAATGCCTTCATATTCTTTTATAAATTACTGAGTATATAAGAAAAAAGATTCTACACATGAAAATATTTCAAAAGCAAATAGATTTTACAATGAAATACAAACCATAAGACTTACCCCACATTCTCCATATATTTCAGTTGAGATGTTTTTAAATAATAGGGTCTTCCCACAGTAAAGTCCAAGGCATGCTGGTTGAATATCGACAGCTTTTTAAAAACAAATGCCAGTATAGTAACATCTTTTGTGATTATAAAAAAAATAATGCAACAATAGCTGAAACACTTGGCAGAAATATCTCAACATAGTTTCAAATGTTAAAATATTTATTAGACAAACATCTTGAAGCACTTATTTTTAAATTTAAATTTCTCTTTTTTATACTTTGACACTGTAGAAAGCTATACTGGAAATTTCAAGTTTTTACTGTTCTTAATGATTAAAGTCCTCAACCAGCAGAGCAGAATCTATCCCCAGAATGCAAAGCCTAATGCATTATGTCTCCAATGGCTCTAGCCAGCCGTTCTCCTTGATTAGGCTTTTGAATTTCATTGACTATAAGTTCAAAAATAAATTTTTTTAAAAAATTATTATACCAACAGAAGTTCATCACCTTTTATCTTGCCCAATCAGGACATTAGGCACATATATGTACATACACAATCTATTATCACCTTTGTTCATAAAAGAACACAGTCTCACACCAGAAAAGCATAAAGAACATAATTTCAGAATAGAAGGCAAGCCTTTAGAGTTTATAAAAATCCTCCTATACTGTCCTAGCTTTTATCATTTTCTGTTGAGGGCAGGTGAAAATTTCATCAAAGGTTTCTGACCAATATTTAGGAACCACAGCCTTAGAATTAATTTCCTGATCTCAAGCTTCAGAGGAAAGAAAAAGCAGCTCTTCTTTACAAAAAAAAAAAAAAAAAAACAACTCAGGACCTATAGATTGTCATTGACCTCATCCACAGGGAGAAATTATTGAAGGTTTTTTTCATCAGCGATACCTGATCCCCTTCATTTATTGATTCATTCTTTCAATAAACATGTATTGAGTGTCAGATTCCACAGTTTAGGGACCGCCAAAAGTACACAAAGAAACATGACAGAGTCCCTGCCCTTTAAAAATCTACAGTCTGATGTGGAATAAACTCCAAACAACTATGGTCTAGATGTGAATTAATTTGGAAAATTATGCATTTTGTAACTATTCTTGAACAATCATTTCCCAAATTCTTCATGAATTCACAACATAGAGACTGGTCTACAATCAAATTCAAGTAGACCTCATTTCTTTCTCCTTATGCTGCTAAGAAAAAATATAAATAGCACTGACTAAAATGCCTCTATTTAATATTTCACTATTAACAAATTTCTGGCTTCGTTTTTTAAACTCATTGGCTTCTTTCCTTTAGCCGGCACTTATGTTTTAAACAACTGTAATCAAATTTTTCTAAACTAATACATGAAAATGAATTGTTTCAGATTTTTCGACAAGGCAGAGGTTAAAGAATTGGAAGCCTCTCCCGTACGGGCTTCACATCTAGTAGATGCTTCATAAATGCATTTCAATGTAAATACCTGAAGTTTCTCAAAAAGGCCTGAAAACCAGTCTGATAAACTGAAAGCAACAGCTCATCATCTTGCCAAAGAAAACACTGGCCCCAAGTGTCTGCTCAATTTTCCCTTTCATTTCCTTTAGTGAAAAATAATTAAAATTTTAAGATTTTTTTTTTTTTTTGCAACGGTCTTGCCCCTTTGTGATGAGTCCTGTAAACTCAGCTTAAGGTTGAACCAGGAGACAGTAAGTCATGCAGCAATTCGCCTTTGCTTCCTTTACTGTTTTTCTGCACTATCGCCCGCGCTTTTCATTTTCAAGTCAACCCTGAAGCATGTGTTTCCTCCACATCAAACAAAGGGACTGAAGTGACATTTCGAACACAACAAAGACACTGCGCGCTTTCTCTCCGCAGGCTGTCCGGAGCAGGGACCACCCACCCCGGGAGGAATCCCAGCCCGGCCCGAGGGCGGGCGAGAGCAGGGGCGAGCATGCGCCGCTACCCGAAGGCCGCCCGCCCCGAGCCGAGCCCGGAGTCGGCTGCGTGTGGAAGAAGTGGGGACTAAGACAAGCGCATCTCTCGCACCTCGGGGACCACTCACCCATTGGCCGCCCGTACGTTTCTCCAGAGAAGCTCTGGGATCAGCGGATCCGGCCGCAGCGTCCGGACATCCGGGCCACAGCGCTCCCGGCGGCTCCGCCTCCTAGTAACCCGGGCAACAGCCCCGAAGTCCCGCCCCCACTTCCTGGTCTAGGCTTCGAGGCCCCGCCTCCTGGGGCTGCCTGGCGCCCCGCCCTCTCCCGCGGAAAACCCGGGTAGGACCCAGACTTGAGGCTGGCGCCGCGGGACGGTGGTTGTGTCCGAGGACGCAGACGATGGAGTGCGCGCTGGCCGTGCCCCGGCTGCCCCCGCGTGACCCGGGGACGCCGGTGCTGTCGGTGGTGGACATGCACACGGGCGGTGAGCCCCTGCGCATCGTGCTGGCGGGGTGTCCGGAGGTGGCCGGGGCCACCTTGCTGGCGAAGCGGCACTATATGCGCCAGCACCTAGACCACGTGCGGCGACGGCTCGTGTTGGAGCCCCGAGGGCACCGGGACATGTATGGGGCCGTCCTGGTGCCGAGCGAGCTGCCGGACGCACACCTGGGCGTGCTGTTCCTGCACAACGAGGGCTACAGCTCCATGTGCGGCCACGCCGTGCTGGCGCTGGGCCGCTTCGCTCTGGACTTCGGACTGGCGCCCGCGCCCCCGGCCGGCACCCGCGAGGCCCGCGTCAACATCCACTGCCCGTGCGGGCTGGTGGCCGCCTTCGTGGAGTGTGAGGGCGGCCGCAGCCGTGGCCCCGTGCGCTTCCACAGCGTCCCGGCCTTCGTGCTGGCCACAGGTAACGGGCGGGACCCTTCCAGCCCCAGGCGGAGCAACAGCCCGGGAGGCAGCTAACTACATTTGCCGTCTCGCTGGGCTGGAACCCGCACGGCGCAACTAACCTCCCCGCATGCCCTTGCAACTAACGAAAAGGTAATTATAAATCACTGCGAACATGTGTCTGCATATTTAGCCTTGCGTATTTGCTTGGTGCATGCAATTCGATTATCCCGCAGATCTCTCGCTTGTGGTCTTGGCAGAGCCTTAAGGAGTAAAGAATTCATGTTTTCCTTACTCAGCGCCGCCTTCTGCACGGGTCTGGTGTTCCTAGAGATCACAGCTGATAAAGCAAGGCATGCTAGCTAGGGTCAAGGAAAGAGCAAAGAACAGCCTGTGTACCAGGATTCCAGGCTGGCTTGGAAGGCACATTATTACCCCTAATTACTTAACTAAACCCAGTTTTTTTTCTCCTCATTTTCCCCATTTCTTTGGGAAGAATTAAATGAGAATGCGTGTACTAAGCAACTTATAAATCGTTCAGATATAGATGTTGTTGCATTTATTCTTTAAGAACAGAAACAGATATTGCCTGTGGTCAAATACTGACAACCCCTTAAAGCTGTGAAACCTTAGGCACATTACTTAACCTCTCTGTGCCTATGTTCATTTACCTCATGAAGTTTTTTCGTTAGGATTAAATGAGAGTATGCAAGATACTTAAAAATATATAAAATACATTCCTCAAGATGGAAAGACTGCAGGATATATAGGATTGCTAATTAAGAGTTTCTAGGCATATAGAGCCATCAAAAGGTTTTGCTGGGTTCCCTAGTACAGATCCTAGTATGGTATATCATGTAAAGCAGGGCAAATTAGCCTGATTATGAAAGCCACAGTAGTAGAACAAGCACTGTCACTCTTAGAACAACCTCAGGCAGCTGAAACACACAAGTTGTGGAAGGATGCCTCTGGAGAAATTGATGCCATTTTTCTCCTTTAGGGAGAGAAGGTGTCACCTCAGGATTGGGAGGGCATTTGAGGGAGACAGAATTTATGTTTAGGATTGTGTCTAAAAAACCTCAACAGTTTATGTGGCGTGGCTGCCTGATTTCCCCCTAAGCAACTCCAGCAGCAGATGAGAAGCACTACAGATTTAGTGGGCACTGACAGCTGGCAGCAGGATCACCAACTACATCGTATTCCTGGGTTGGTTAGGGCAGGGGCAGCCAACCCCTCAAGCACAACAGTTCCTGACAGCCTCACTGTGTGACAGCACAATAATTAGAGGGCATTAATGGTCACTTTGAGTTATTAAGAAAATGAAATCTTGTGTTCTCTACTTTGAAAAATGCATAAAAGGCAGGCTAATGGTGTATAAGATCACTTCTCTGCCCCTCCCTATCTCAGTGACCTTGTTCAAGAGCATCCATGCCTCAATGTCACAGCCAGTAAGATGAGGACAACAATATACCCACCTCAGAGGGTTGCTGAGTTCATCTCCACCCACCATACTAAAATGGAAACTCTATTTCATTCACCGTATTCCAAGTGCTTAGAACAATAGGTAGTCAATGACTATTTGTTGAGTAACTAAATGAAATTTGGAGATTATGCCGATTAACAAATGTAAATATCTGATTCTGTTGAGAACACTATTCCCATTGGAAATTAAACTTTTGGCTTTAATATTCACATTTACTGCATCCCTAGTCTGTGCCAGGAATTCCCCAACACATTTTCACATGGAATTTTCAAAACAACCCTTTGAGAAAAATAGCAGTTTTATACCAGAGGACACTAAAGCCACACTAAGTGACAGAACTAGGATTTGAGCCCAGGTTTATCAGATTCCTTTTGCAGTATAATGGAGATGTGTTTTAATTTTCTGGAAAACTATTTAATGTATTACACATCATTCACACAGCATAGTTTAAAATTTGTCTTTCTTGTTCATTGAAGTTCAGTTGGACAAGGAAGAAGGGCAAAACTGTTTTATTTATCCTCATACCTCTGAGTAATTGGCATCTGGGTGGGTGCTCACTAAATCTTGAGCTAAGTAATCAAATTGAAATTTCAATGATATGCCTGTATGGAAGAAAAGGAAAAATCTTAGATTATGGGTTGACCTCTGGATAGCAGTTGTGTATTTTAGTAGAAAGTGTTTGGGCTTTGGAGTCACTTGGTCCTGAGTTTAACTCCAAGTTCTGCTACTTATTTGGTGTATAAATCTGGAGAATGATGTGAGGATAGCAAATAATACAGTACCTACCTCTCAGAACTGTAGTGATTAAGGAGCTAATGTCATGAATTAAAGGGCTATTTAAAGTACTTGGCACATAGGATATACTTGTGTGAAACAAGTATCTTAATTTTTAATATTAGTAATTTCATGATTAAAAATAGTCATATAGGCCGGGCATGGTGGCTCGCGCCTGTAATCCTAGCACTCTGGGAGGCCGAGGCAGGAGGATCGCTCAAGGTCAGGAGTTCAGAACCAGCCTGAGCAAGAGTGAGACCCTGTCTATACTAAAAATAGAAACAAATTGATTGGCCAACTAAAAATATGTAGAAAAAATTAGCCGGGCATGGTGGTGCATGCCTGTAGTCCCAGCTACTTAGGAGGCTGAGGCAGGAGGATTGCTTGAGCCCAGGAGTTCGAGGTTGCTGTGAGCTAGGCTGACGCCACAGCACTCTAGCCTGGGCAACAGAGTGAGACTCTGTCTCAAAAAAAAAAAAAAAAAAAAAAAAAACAGTCACAGAGAATTAATGGACAGAAGTAACTTTCAAGGACATCTGGTCCATTTTAAAGAAAAGGAAACTAAAACTCAGTGAGATATAGCACCCTACCCAACTGCCCTCCCCAAAATTCTAGAAAGGGCAGCCAAGGGAATGATCATATGCCCAGTGATCACTTCTCTTGAGCCAGCTTCCCCATTCTGCCCTGGCCCCAGGAATGCTGGCCAATTCCCCACTCAGTTGTACACTCAAGAGAAGAGGGTAGACAGACTGAGCCACAGCCTTGCCACCCCTGTCTCCTGATAGGTCGCAATCTTCACACCCACACCCACCTTAACTCTCCACATTGTGCAGTCCCACGTTTCCGTCTGCTTCTTCATTCTCCTTTCATTAAACCTGCTTTTCATGCTGCACCAGCATCAAGATAGACATTTCTGGTTCAGTTTTGCTGTTAAGATCCACAGGCATGTTTTACTTGGTTGTACATTTGCTCTGGTTTGATACATCATGTGTTAAAGGGCTTCTGTAGACTAGTCTGGAACTGATAGCACACTGGGATCTTTGTATGGCTCAGTGTGAAAACTCAGGAATACAAGAAATATTTTCTTTTTAACAACTTGATTTCTGAGATTGAGACCCCACTCTGTTCTTCTGGTTGACTGGGAGCCTCATCCTTCTATGTGCTGTCCTCTTTCCTGATATGTGTGAACAAAGGTTTCTTAAAAGTGCCAAGAACTTGGAGAAGAGAGCCCTTCTGTCCTCAGCTTGCACTGTTAACCAGCAAAGCAGAACATCACCTGCCCCACTCCATATAGCCCCTGCCCTCTGCCCCTGCCTCCCCCTCCTTGTCTGCTGCCTCTGTTTCACCACGTGGCCTTCCCGTGATGCTGTGGGGAAGTCAACACAGGTCCTCTGTGCTCAGGACCTTCAGCCTCTTCTCTTCTCAGGCCAGAGGAAATTTCTCTCTATATTCCTCCCTTCAGGGTCCTCCTTTGCCAACAAATGCCTTTCCCCTGAGAGATTAGATTTCCACAAAACAAAAACAGAAAGGCTTGCCTTCTCCCCTATCATGTGCTTCCCCCAGAGGCAGTGATCACAGCCAGCTTGAATTGGGGAGAAGGAAGACAGGAAAATTCGAGCAGGGGTAAACAGTTTAATGTCCCAAAATATCACCCAGTTGCATTTCTTTGGAAATACCGATTCAGGGTATCAGACAACTGACCTTGAAGTGAACCTTTGGGTGTGTCAGGGACTTAAAATGCTCAAATATGCTAAATGATACTACTGTAGAGGATAGTGATCCTACAATGCCTTTATTCTGAGTATTTGTGGGATACTTTAATAAGATCAAAATATGTAGATGATTAAGTGTATATAATTTATATGGAAAAATCTTTTTTAAAAAATTTTGTCCTGACGTTACAGCTGAAGAAAACCAACTTGTGAATAGGATCCAAAATCCTCACTATTTTAAACTAATAGGATAAGCAGGCACCTACATTTTCCTTCATAGTTTTCACAGGGATGTCCCAGGGGTTTCCCTCTCTCTGCCTCATGTTTCCTAGAAACAATGTTTCTTAGAAAAGCTGATCAGAGTAGTTGACAAATGCATATGCATGAGTTGGGGAAAACATGACATTCAGTATTATAATTTATGTAAACATCAAATTAAAAATAGATGCACCTAGCTATTACTTACCTAATGCTTACTCATTTTAAAAGTTGATTTTTTTGCTTCATTCATTTATGATAGAAAGAGAACAACCCCCCCTCCACTGGAAATATATTAAAAATGCTGTGAATTTTGTCCCTAAAATATTTATTAACGAACACATTTTATTTCCAAACACATCTTTTTTAGATCTCATGGTAGATGTTCCTGGACATGGAAAGGTGGTGGTGGACATCGCATATGGTGGAGCATTTTATGCATTTGTTAGTGCTGAAAAGTTAGGACTTGATGTTTGTTCTGCAAGGACAAGAGACCTTGTAGATGCAGCAAGTATAGTGACAAAAGCAGTGAAAGCTCAGGTCAGTGCAATTTCTGCCTTCATAACAAATGTTCTCGGTGGCATGGACAAAATTGAAATGATTACGTCTGTAAAGAAAATGAAATATGTAGTATCTAATATTTAAATTATTAGTAGTACGTTTGAATAGAGTACTGGTTAAAATCTTAGGCTCTAGAGCAAAACTACCTATGAGTTCTAGCTTTGCCACTTGTAATGTTCATAACCTTGGGTAAGTTACATGACCTCCATATGCCTCAGTTTTCCTATCTGCAAAATAGAAATTATGAAACACCTGCTTTGTAGGATTCTAAGAATGAAATAAATCAGTACATGTAAAAGACTTAGAATGGTGTCTGGTCCATAATATTCAATAAGTCATAATTATTAATTTTAATTATTGTATACTAATATAGTTTGTGATTATTTAAATGTATAGTAAATATATAGAATTCCACTAATTTAAAATGCATGTGCTTTGCTATATGTGGTCATTCTGTAAAACTTGAAAATAATGAATGTAATATATAGCTTACAGAATAGATTTCATTAAGTGTTATTCTCTTATTCACAGAGAACATTAATTCCTAATTAGTGAATCGTTTCCTATTTTGCTAAGAAGTTACTCAAATAACTACTCAAGTAACTCTGGTTTTGGTTTGGGACAGCTATCCTGATAAAATCGGTTTAGTCTGCCATTTTACCTTAAAATTGGGACCTATAAATAAAATACAGGTACAGTATTTGAATGTTTAGTAAATGAGAATTTAATCATTGGTAGTAGTAAAAAAATAACATATGAAAGATAGTGTCTAATATACTTGTACTAATAATTATTAGGGGCCTATTGAACCCTCCTGAGGCTTTAACATAATTTATAATTTAAATAACCAAATGAAAATATATACTATATCACTGTTCTAAATTATTTTTCTGGAACTGTCAATACTAATATGTGGAATTATGTTATCATAGTAACTTCTGAAGCTTGGATTTATATCAATTTTCTCTTCCATTAAGTAGACATATAATAGTTTGAGTTATTTAATTAGGTACGAAATAATTTCTCCTGACTTTTAATGAACTCAACAGATAAAGTCATGTTTTTTTTAATAAAAGGAGTAATTTTGAACTTCTCATTCAAGCTTGCACTTCTCAACAAAGTGGCAAGGGGTCGACTTTGAGGAAGAGGGGATTCTGAGAAAAATGAGAATGAGTTCTATTATTGATGTACCAGGCAGTACAACTACTTCGTCTACTGCTGACCATTTGTACTACTAAAGCGGATTTAGTGAAAGGCTTTTTGGTGGGGGCTAAAGTTGAAATAAATTCATCTTCGTTCTTTCACAAGACATAAACAAATATTTCTCAAGAACACTTTATACATCAGTCATTATGCTACATTGCAGAGACTCAAAAAAAAAAACCACCTTCAAGGATCTTGCTTTAGTGGGGGCGGTGGGCATAGCTGTGAACAGTGTTATGCTGGAATTGTGCTGAAGCAGTCGTGGGGCATAGGGGCTTTAAGAGGATGGAAAACAAAGATCCAATCTGCAGGCCTCTTTAACTCAGCTTTAGATGGACTCTTTGGATTTTAAGAACCCGGTTCTATCAATTGCTTTAAATGACAGGTAAGTGCAAATGGAATGTACTAATTGTTCAAATACACAGGGAAGTAAGAGTGTAGCAATCTGTGTCACACTATCAGACATCACAGAAATCCAGGAAAAGTTAAACAACTGGACCTTCCAAGAACAAAAGGAAGCATTGCATATTTGCGCCTGAATGTACCTCTGAGGGATTTAGTTACCCTACCAGGGCCCGCCTCTGTCTGTGTGTATCTGCTGCTTTTCATGGAACCAGGTGACTTCATCCTCTACAATAAATCTTTCTGTCCAGTTGTTTCTCTTACCTAGTAGCTTCTGCATCCTTAGAACACTTGCTTACTCATGTCTTCTCATAGTCCTTGTCTCTATCACTTACTGACTTCAGTTCTAGGTACTCATTGCCTGATTTTTCCAGGTTAACCCCTTCAAGCTCCTGAGAATGAGAATATGATTGCCTTAGCTCATCCTGTTGGAGCAGCCATGGCCAGCCTGTGGGTTGACCATCCTAGCGTCAGTGCTTCAAAGAGCATGTATGTGTGTTTGAGGGGAGGGGTGTGTATGAAATAGGACTATTCCTTAGTAGAGTCTATGTGCAGGGCAACAGCCTTAGAAGGGATTCAAATTATAAGAATCATAACTTCCAGTAAAACTATGTTTATTCATCTAGACAAAGACATAATTTCTAGCATTTAGTTCCTTACCCTAAAAGGTATTTCAAAAATGGTAAAGATTGAAAAGTTACATCTGAGAGTGCCCCATCTACATTATCTATAAAAATAAATTTGAATCAAAATATTTATTTTCCATGTGGTAGATGATTTTTGTTGTTATTTACAGTTTAAAATTAGTCATCCTGATAGCGAAGACCTTGCCTTTCTATACGGAACCATAGTAACAGATGGAAAAGATGCATACAGCGAGGAACCAACCACCAACATCTGTGTGTTTGCAGATGAACAGGTATTAAAACTGTAACTTTAAGGCATAAAAGCCAGAATATGGAACCAAAACACTGAACATTCTTGTCTTCATTTATTTTGAAACAGGTTGACAGAAGTCCCACCGGTTCAGGAGTGACAGCCCGAATTGCCTTACAGTATCACAAAGGGCTTCTAGAACTGAACCAGACTAGAGCCTTTAAAAGCAGTGCAACTGGCTCAGTATTCACAGGAAAAGCCGTGAGGGTGAGTGACACCCTTAGATTCTTATTCATAAACATGTTCCTTATGGGACTGAAGAGGCCTGAGTTGGGTGTTTGATAAGTTTCTTCACTCGGCTCTCAGAAGAGAATTTTAAAGCAGACCTGTAAAAACTAGGACATTGGTTCTCAAAGTTCAGTCTTAGGACTCAGGAAGGTGCCTAAAGTCCTTTCCATGGGCCCAAAGGTCAAAACTATGTTCATAATACTAAGACATTATTTATTTTTTGCTCTCATCCTTTCAAGAGTGTACAGTGGAGCTCTGCAGAAGCTAAATGATGTGTGATATCCCAACCAGTTGAATGCAGAAGCAGATATGAGAATCTAGCTGTCTTCCGTTAAGCCAGACATGATAGAAGTTTGCAAAAGTGCAAAACAATGCCACTTTTTTCATTAAACGTTTTTTTGTTTTGGCAAATAGTTATTTTCATAAAAATAGATTATTTGTAACATGTAACGGGTTTATTATTTTTTTAAATGTAGTAATGAACTAATATCTTTAATTCCCAATACAACAAATATTGAAAGATAATACACAAACAAAACCTCTTTGGGGTCCTCAAATCTTAAGATAAAAAGGAGTCCTGAGACCAAAAAGTTTGAGAACCACTAAATTAGGGTTTCAGGGTTTTTTTATTTTTGTCTTATTTTATTCCATAGTAGTGTTTCATGTTATATAATAGGATGTGGAAGTCCTGAAAAGTTGTGGACAGCATTTTTGTAGTGGAACAAAATTTTAAATGTGCTAACAAAGCTAATTAATGAATCTACTCATAGTAGTAAATAAAATCTATTGTAGAATGATTAATCTACATTTATTAAGTGAATCTACTCATAAAGGATCCTTTAACATAGCAAACTATCTTAATATAGCTGGGTACCTGGTCTGTCTTTCTACCTGACCCGGCTTCCTTTCCATGTCCTTCCATTTAGGTGTCCCCATCATTTCATTCTTAGCTTCCTTCTCATCTCATCTACAGTTTGATGTCACTGGGAAGTTCCATCGATTTCCTAGTTTTCCATTCTCAACCGTCTGCTGCTGATGGCTCCCTAACCCCTATCCCTACCATGCCTACTCTGTATTTCCTCCTGAATCTACCACTCTTGGTCCCAGCTGTTCACTATATTCATCTCTAAATGATTGTCCCAGAGGTATCTCATACTTGCCTTGTTAAAAAGTTCTTCCTACAGCATATTCCTACTCTCTCATCCCCCATCTTGGTTAATGGCATCACTAGCATCACTTCCAAGCTAGAAACTGTGGTCATATTTAACTTATTCCTATTTCTCAGTTCCCACATATGTTGGTCAACAGGTCTGTCAATTCTGCCTCCAGGGTAATCTCTACATTATGTTCTTCTCTGTCTTCACTAAAAACTACCTTAGTGACTCTGTATTCAATCAGTGAATTGAGTTTATTTCTTAACAGATGTTTAGGTTTCTAGTCTGTCTCCTCTCCAATTCATCCATCACTTTCATTTATTGTTTATTAGCTAATGTATCTAAAACACAAGTCTGACCATGTCACTCTCCTTATGTCCCTTGCCTGTAGAATTAACCCTGGGGCTAATGACAAAAGTCAAGACTACTTTAATATGATAAAAATCAAGAGTACAACTTTTAGGCCAGATACAATACGAGTGCAATATTTTGACAGTATACTCCTTTCATCTTCTTTTTGTAGGAAGCAAAATGCGGTGATTTCCAAGCTGTCATAGTGGAAGTATCAGGACAAGCACATTACACAGGCACAGCAAGCTTTACAGTTGAAGATGACGATCCACTGAGGGACGGGTTTCTTCTCAAGTGACTTCTTCCATGATGTTTAAGGGCTGTTTTTTAAAGTAATGATTGTCCATAGTGATGTTTTCTCTAAATTATGTGAAAACCAATATCCAAATTATACACATAAGCTAATTTCCATTTTTCTAAAATAGTACACTGTGGCTAAATATAAAGTTACTATACCTCATATTTGCAAATGTATATTGCTATAAATGTCACAAAATTCAGAATTCGGAACATTTTCCTAGTGATTAACATCAGGTAAAATTAAAAGATAGTTACTTTTTTTATTTTTAAAAACATAGTTACTTTTAAATTTTGCTCTGGTAATTACTATGATATTTTAGCCCTCACAACAATGAATTACAAGCTCATTAATTTAGTCTTCCAGTCTTTGAGTGAAACAATGCCCTCTCTATAAGCAGCATGTAAAGGAGATGGATTATTACCGAGTACTTAACACTTAATAGCCTGAGATCAGCTCAGCTTTTTTGACTAGGAATAGTTATATAGCTGCTGCTGAGATATTCTCTGTGCTGCAAAGCCCAGCTCCTGCACCTACAGGTATGGAAGTATCATAAACTGATGCTGAGAGGACCAACTAGTAATCAAGCTTTTGCTATATGTTTCAAGCTTTTATAAAAGGTATTGTTTATTGCATTTAAAATATAGGTACATGGTAGAAATTAATCAATGAAATATTTAAATGGAATTAGTCTCATACTCTATCAACTACATGCTAGGTAGAATTAAAACATGAAAGAAATGTTTACTATTGGCATTCTTGCTAGTTAACACTTATCTGTGGAGCCTTTGTGTATGTGAGACAGGGTCTCGCTTTGTTGCCCAGGCTGGAGTGCAGTGGCACAATCATAGCTCACTGCAGCCTTGAACTCCTGGGCTCAAGTGATCCTCTTGCCTCAACCTTCTCAGTAGCTAGGACAACAGGAAGGTGCCACCATGCCTGGCTCTATTTTTTATAGAGATGGTCTCTCTGTGTTACCCAGGCTGGTCTCAAACTTCTAGCCTCAAGCGAGCCTCCCAAGGTGCTAGGAAGACAGGTATGAGCCACTGTGCCTGGGTATGAGCCACTGTGCCTTATAAAAAGGCCTTTTAAAAGTAATATTTGATCATTATCAGTCATAATATTTTAATGCTTTTAAAATGTGATATTCTCAGAGAATTCAATAGATTTTTGTGATTATGGATAATAGTATTTTATTTCTGAGCATACAGAAACTGAATTAATTGATTTTAACTGGCTTTGTGACGTAGCAAGTCTACATAGACCCAGTTACTAGGTCTGATTTAATTACCTGGCCAGAAGGAATGCTATAAAGTTAATGTTTTTGATTTCTCTATTACACAAAAACAATTAAGATGTTTTCACTCATTCTTTATAGAATTCTGTAGTAAAGGAAATCACTTACCTCCCCAAAATGACATTATTACTGATTATGACCAAATAATTTTCTACAGATTAGGAAATTTGCTACACTTTTTTAAAAAATAAAAAGCATCTCTATTTTCTCCTCAAATTTCACATCACACTAATTTGAAATAAAAGTACATTGTTTAAAAGTTACATTTTATATCATTTTATACTGTGCCGCTTGCATATCCTCTCCCTTAATGAAGTACACTCTGAAATGCACATTATTATATTATTATTCCACAGCTACCAAGGATGGGGGAGTATTTTTAATTCACTGACATTGCTTAGAATTGTCAGCACTTGGTGATAACAAAAAAAACTGATTTTTAGTCAGTTTTATTGTTTTAAAATTCTCTACAAATAGTGCACACTCTTATGAACTGCACCAGGGCAGACCACTCCCTCCGCCCCACCTGTGGTACACCACTGTTTTTATCCCTTTTATATACATTGGGGAGATGCAGCTCAGACATGGTAAGTAACTCTCCTAACATCATATTAGAGGCTGGAAATCTAGGAGTTCCTACTCTAAGTCTAGTACTTTCCTACTATACTTCTTCCTTTTCTAGGGATGGCCAGAACTTGTTTTAGGATGCAGCACTTTAATAACAATGTTATATTTCTTGAACATTAAAAAATACCCAAATCTTCCTTAATTCGAATCCAACTCAGAACCAAACCCTTGCAATAGTATTTGTTCCTTCACCCTGGCTCCCTTGGAGTCAAAAACATTGGGGAAACCAACTCCTCCTCCTCACACCTGCACAAGTCTAGTCAGTCACAAAGCCTTGTTGATGTCTGAATACTGCTCTGTGCCTTCCCACCTTATCAATTAACCTCTTTCAAGTATCTCCAACCTCCTTCTGCTCACCGATTTCTTCCCCTAAGTATTTAAATGTGCCCACTGCAAACAAAATGAAACAAACATACCTCGTCCCTCCTTCTCTCTTTAGCTGGCTGTCACCCCTACCTCCTTCCCTTGGTATTTGAGCTTCTAGATTTCTTACTCTCTGCTCATCTAGTACATTCTCTCATCTTCCATTTGCTATTCAACTATTGTAGTCTGGTTTCTACCTCCTTACTCATTAGAAACTGTGTGTGACCTAATTGCCAGGTCTGATGGTTTATGCATGCCATGGTAGCCTCTGCTGCTTGCTCATTGAAGGCAAGTGTGGTCCCTTCAACACTCAAAACCCACAAATTCCATACTATCCCTCCTTAGGACAATGTTCTTCATACTTCAATGTGGGTGCAAATCTCCTGGGGATCTTAGAATGAAGATTCTCATTCATTGGCATGGAGTGGGGCATTTCTAGCAAGCTCCCAGGTGATAGATGTTAACACTGCTGGTTGGCATACTGCTCTTTGAGGAGCAAGATTTCTGACACACCCAGACTTTACACGTGAGTCTCCCCTTCCTGGCAACTTCTCCTTTAAGCTCTGAAATACATAAGAAGCCTGTTAGCTCCCCCACCTGGAGGTAAAGGATAGCGCTGACCACAATAGCACATGCAACTTTCCCCAGAAGAGGCTGGGAAAATTACTTTACCTTCTTTTCTCAAAACAAAATGAAAACATGGGACAACTGATTTCTCAATAGGCCAATGTGCCTCGTTAAATATATCACTCGCCTGCCCAGCTTTGCTCCCTTTATCTGCTTCTTAATTTTTACTACTACCTAGCATTCCATAAATGGTTCTTTTCTTTCTTCACCCACTACCCTGACCCTAAGTTGTCACATTCATGCCTATGGTTTTCTCTCTTGTAGAGAGGCTGATCACATCCAAATATCTAAATCCTGTGGTCTAGCCCCATACTTCAGATTCACTACTTAGAGGACAAACCAAACTCACCTTCCCCTAGAGTGTGCCCCGCTCCCCTAACCCCAACTTGATTAATTGCACCACGATGCACCAAGCTACGCACTTGGGATTGAGCCTTGGCTCCTATTCATGCCCTTTGTTCTCTCTGTTGATGTTTCCAACGTGGGTATCTGTGGATTTGGCCAGCCATCATTCCTTTCCTCTTCTTTTATCAACTGCATTCTCCTTTCCCTTTGGGAAACTATCCATCCCCAGCATGTAGTCTTGCTGGGACTTCCAGGAAACCACAACACACCAATCAGATCTTCTCCCAGGACCTGAGATCTTGAGAAATAACCTAACAGCTGAAAAATGATTGAAGCTGACTTATTCTGATGGTGCCCTAAAGAGATCACTTAGTTTCTGCTCTCTCCACCTGAAGGGCTGCCCTGACTTTTCTTCTCTGGCCTGGCTGTTAGGCTGTCCTTTAGTAATTCGAACTTCCCTTTATCCTTTCAGTAAATTCCTATTTTGCTTATGCAAGCCAGCGTCCTCAGTGTGGCTCATGCCCAAAGAACCCTAATCCATACACCACTCCTTAAAGTCTCTTCTTCACTGTAAAGGCCCACTTCAGACTCTCATTTCTCACCTAGGCTATTAAAATGCCTTTGCTTTGCTTTTTTTTTTATTTCAGCATATTATGGGGGTACAAATGTTAAGGTTACGTATATTGCCCTAGCCTCTCCTCCCCCCTCGAGTCAGAGCTTCAAGCGTGTCCATCCCCCAGACGGTGCACATCACACTCCTTATGTATATACAGGAGTGAGCCTGGATGAACTCCAGCATGTGAAAGCAGGAGGAGGAGGATGAACTGGCAGAGGAGAGGTCACCGAAGCAAACCAGGAAAGAAGAAAGTCAGAAGAGTGTGAGGTCACCCTTGTCTTTCTGAACACTACACCAGATCATTGCCCTCCCTTGCTAAAACTCCTTCAGTGAAGTTCACTCTCTACACCATGGCATGCAAGGCCTTCCATAAGATCATTCATTTCCTTCTTCACTCCCCACCCCCACATATCCTAAGATTCAGACACTACTAACTTCAACACTAACCTTTGGACTTACTTGTGTTTGCCTAAGACTGTAATCCTCTGTGGGCTGGGATCTTCATTTTGTTTGTTGCTTCCTAAAACTGAGCACAATCTGGAAGACTCTGCTAAATTAATTAATCTGTAATAATTATATTTTTGTCTTGATCAACAAAATTAAGACAAAATCAGTCTCAGTTTCAGACGGAGCTAATTGCCCCCAAGGGGACATTTGGCAGTGTCTAGAAATATTTTTAGTTGTTACACCTGGGAGAGGTGCTACTGGCATCTTGTAGGTAGCGGCTAGCGAAGCTGCTAAACATCCTACAATGCATAGTATCAGCCTGCAACAAAAAATCTCCAGCCCAAAATGTCAAAAATGCTGAGGCTGAGAAACCCAGCCTTGGTTTGCCACCTTAACTGTTCTTCTATAATATTTATGCTGTAAATTTCCAGTAGGATATTTTTTCCTCAATGAAATAAGCACTCAAAGTACTAACATTGAATCTAAGACCTACAAGTATACTAGTCATTCTTTAGAATAGTGTTTCTCAAATTTGTGCATCGGACACAATCACCTGGAAGATTTGTTAAAACACAAGTAGCTGAGCCCCAGCCCCAGAGGTTCAGATTCAGTAGACATGGGGGAAGGCCTGAGAATTTGCATCTCTAAACGTTCTCAGGGGATGTTGATGCCGCTGGTCCAGGGTCCACACACTGTGTATCACTGCTTCAGAGAAGACCCCAGGTTAGCCAGACACTTTCACCATTAGAGTCATGCCCAGAAACTGGAGATGCAGCTTCCCTGGGCAGCCATGCCTTTCCTGTTCCTGCATCTCCCAGCCAGACACCTGGAGCTGCACCTGTGATGACAGCTGGGCTGGCAGCACCTTAGACTCAAAACACATCCTATTCCTGAGAACAGATGAAGGCTGCCAGCAGGGCAAGGAACCAGTCCCTCTGTCGTCCCCCATTTATTAGCCAGTTATGGTCCTGTGGTCTAGGCCCTTGAAAACAAGATGATATCTCTTACACCACCTGTATCAGAATCACCTATGAGGTTTAGATTCATGGGCCCATCCTCAGTAATTCCGGGAGTCAGCCAAGGAATCTGCATTTTAACATGCTCACCACATCAGTGGTTCTCAAAGCTGGTCCTCAGATGAGCATCACCACCCATGAATTTGTTAGAAATTCTTGGACACTACCCCAGACCTAAGTAATCTGAAATTCTGGGGTTGAAGCCCAGTCACGAGTTTTAACACGCCCTCTAGGTGATTCTGTTGCACATCCAAGTTTGAGAACGATGGGTGTAAATCACTCTGCCCCTCAAGTTTAAGATCTCTGGATGTGGACTGCATTTCACTGTGGATTTTAGATTTCTTTCCTACCTGCCTAGGCCAGCAACACCCACAGGAAGCGAAGCGCCCCCAACAAAGGCCCCCGGTCGCACATCCGTGCCCTACGAGAGCGAGCTAGAGTGAATCTCCGTTGAATCCGGTCATTTGTTTGAGGGCCAGTCCTGCTCTCTCTGCCGGGGCCGTGGTCCCTAAAGAGCGACGGGCACTCTCGGAAGCCCAACCCGCGGCTGGGTAACCTCGGGGGGAGGCGGTGTCGCGGCCGGCTTTCCGCAGGGTACTGGGCTGGCGTCCCGCCCCGCGCTCCTGCGTAAACACGCGGTTCCCTCGGCAACGCCTGGAACCCACGTCAAAGGCTCTGCGGTCCCCGGCGACCGCCACCCTCCGGCCGAGCAGCCGCCTCCCGGTGCGGGATGAGCAGACCCGCGGCCGCCGCGGGGCCCCATGGAGCAGCAGCGGCCGCGGCCGCCGGCCCGCCCGCCAGCGAGCATGGCCTCAGCGCGCAGCCCGCGCCCCGGCGGCCCCTCCGCGGCCGGCGCTCCTGGCGCGACTTCCTCCGCGGCGACGGCGGCCGCGCTCTCCTTCAGCACCGTGGCGACCGCGGCGGCCGCGGCGCTGGGGAACCGGAGCAGCGCGAGCGCGGGCGGCGGCGCTGTCGCCCCGGCTGGCGGCGGCCTCGGCGCGGCGGGGGCGGCGGGGTCCGCGCGGGCGGCGGGGGCGGCGGGGAGGCCGCCGCTGGGCCCGGAGGCGGCGCCGCTGCTGTCGCACGGCGCGGCCGTGGCGGCCCAGGCGCTGGTGCTCCTCCTCATCTTCCTGCTGTCTAGCCTGGGCAACTGCGCGGTGATGGGGGTGATCGCGAAGCACCGGCAGCTGCGCACCGTCACCAACGCCTTCATCCTGTCGCTGTCGCTGTCGGACCTGCTCACGGCGCTGCTCTGCCTGCCCGCCGCCTTCCTGGACCTCTTCACGCCGCCCGGGGGCGCGGCGCCCGCGGTCGCCGCCGCGGGGCCCTGGCGCGGCTTCTGCGCCGCCAGCCGCTTCTTCAGCTCGTGCTTCGGCATCGTGTCCACGCTCAGCGTGGCGCTCATCTCGCTGGACCGCTACTGCGCCATCGTGCGGCCGCCGCGCGACAAGATCGGCCGCCGCCGCGCCGGCCTGCTGCTGGCGGGCGCCTGGCTGGCCGCGCTGGGCTTCTCCCTGCCCTGGGAGCTGCTCGGGCCGCCCCGGGGGCCCCCGGCGGCGCAGAGCTTCCACGGCTGCCTCTACCGGACCTCCCCGGACCCCGCGCAGCTGGGCGCGGCCTACAGCGTGGCGCTGGTGGTGGCCTGCTACCTGCTGCCCTTCCTGCTCATGTGCTTCTGCCACTACCACATCTGCAAGGCCGTGCGGCTGTCGGACGTGCGCGTGCGGCCCGTGACCACCTACGCGCGCGTGCTGCGCTTCTTCAGCGAGGTGCGCACGGCCACCACCGTGCTGATCATGATCGTCTTCGTCATCTGCTGCTGGGGACCCTACTGCTTCCTGGTGCTGCTGGCCGCCACCCGGCAGGCCCAGGCCGCGCAGGCCCCCTCGCTGCTCAACGTGGCGGCTGTCTGGTTGACCTGGGCCAACGGGGCCATCAACCCTGTCATCTATGCCGTCCGCAACCCCAACATTTCCATGCTGCTAGGGCGCAACCGCGAAGACGGCTACCGGACTAGGAATGTGGACGCTTTCCTGCCCGGCCAGGGCCGGGGGCTGCAAGCCAGAAGCCGAAACCGCCTCCGGAACCGCCATGCCAACCGGCCGGGGGCCGGCAGCACGATGTCCTCTTCCAACCTAGCCAGCGGGGCGGGAGGGGATGTGGCCATGTGGGCCCACAAAAATCCAGTTGTGCTTTTCTTTCGGGAGGGGCCCCCAGAGCCTGTGACGGCAGTGGCCACAGAGCCTAAATCCGAAGCCGGGGATACCAGCCTCTGAGGCAGGGTGGTGTGGACAGCTTGTGAAGGCAAATTTCCACTTGCTTCATTTAATGATACAGGATTCCGGGGAGAATCGTGGGATTTCATAAAGCCAAACATTTAAAACTAAAGAGTCGGGGGGAGGGCCACCGCTTCCCCCAAACAACGTAAAAGACAATGTCCATTTCTTCAAAAAGTGCCAAAAGGAATGTAAAATGCAAACATTAAAACAATCTTAAACCACACAACCAAGCATTGTGAACTGTAAGTGCCAAAAATGACAAAAATAATACTCGCAGTTACCGAATAGCTCATATTACAGGATCACACTGTGAAACAAACAAGACATTGAATGCAGCTAGTATTTGTTCAAATACATAGAGTTTCAGGAATGAATGGACAACCCTCAGAGCTGCTTGAAAGCCGTTCTAAATCACCAGCATTCAGCAGAACTTCAGATTCTAGAACTTGCACCTCTGGCATGTTTGGGGTGCTTAGGTCGGGAGCAGAAAATTCTTACCCTTACACACATCGCTGCACTTCTCCACCTCACACCCTTATAAACTTTTGGGGAACTTGTACATTTATATCCCATTTAAAACATTTTAAAATTTAGAAAAGGTGGTTTATTACTAGATAAAAATCAGCCATGTAAAGGGCAGATAGAAGTATGGACATAAAGAAGTGTTTCTGTTTAAAAAGTATTCCAAAATTATAGTAAAATTTAATGCCCCTTCCACCCCCATCGTACTCCCAAAATGATCTGCCTTGGAAAACTTGGGAAAGTAAGCTTTGCCCTTACTCTAACCTGCCACTTTTGCTTCTGATAATTTTTAGGATTCTGCTCTCAGAATATTTTCATATTTTTAAAAAATATTTTTATAGTAGAAAATCTTTGTCTTTTGAGGTAAAATTTGATTTTTGGGTACAGCCAGAAATGTAATTTGAAGTCAAGTTGATTGGATAAGGTGAGTGACGTCACTTTTGAAATTATCATTTCAAAAACTGACTGCTCTATAAAATAACAAGATTGGCTTTGCTATATGGCGTTTAACTTTTCAACTGAAGATGATTCCAAGGAGGAATTCTAAAAATATTTTGAGAAGTGGCCATATTCTTGGAATAAACATGGAGATTTCCAAGAGGATCATTCTCTCCTACATTTGGAAGTTTGGGTATTTTTTTTTAAAAAAATAGCTGATTGTTGCTTTATAGACATGACTTATCTAAAATAATGTAATCTTTATTAGAAAAGAAGAATTAGGTGTGGCAATATTATATGTAATGGGGTATTAAAAACATAAGCGTAAGGTTGGAGAAGTAATTTAATCAAACTAAAAATATCTTCAGAAATGTACAAAAACTAAGATGCTTTTTACAATAATTCCAAAGCACAATTCAGGATTTGTATATGTGAAATTTCTCACATTAAATGCCACTGTACACAGAACCATTTACTCAGAATTTTTAAAAATATTGTTCTTTTCTCCCTCTTTCTTTCTTTCTCTCCATCCTGCTCCTCTTTTCTTCAATATTTCACAGACTTAATTTAGTAAGTATTTTACACTAGGTATGAAAAGACATCAGCCATCATTCAAAGATTTCAATATGAAATAACCAGCATTTTTTTCTTGTATAGTATTTCAAGATGTTTATTAGTATTTAATTTGTTGTTTGACAGGTGGGTGCATGTTGTTATTTTGTAATTAAACATGAAAATACATGATTTGTGTCACAGATAAAGATGTTTTACTTTTTTCTGCTTCTCAGAGTATCATCACAATCAGAAGTTTATAAATTGTATGTATTTTGCTGCACTCAATGTGGTACAAAGTAGATGAGATAATCCCTCTGGCACTTGTTACTGTAAAACATGCAAACTAATGCAGCTGGAGAAACATTGAACAGATATCTGCAGTTAAAAGCAAAGATGTGTAATTTTTGGCACTGTGGAAAAATGGAAGTATTTTCTGGGATTTAGAGAGAAATGATAAAGTCTTCCAATTATGAAAAGTATCACAGAATAGGAATTGGGCAATTGTGAATAAAGGGTAGAAAGAGAGTTAGCAATCTTAAGGGGAAAAGATGAGAATGTTGTAAAATAGGGTATTGCCTGAAAAGAAGAATTGAAGGAAGATGTTGAAAAATAAACATGATATGGAATAAACCTACCTGGTGAGTGAAGGGAAAATCCAAGAGATTGTAAGTGACAAGATGATGACATGAAGGACTTTAAGGGAGAAAAGGAATTCCTGCCCTACCTCTTCAGTGGTAGGAAGTTTTAAGAAAGAAACGGCTTATGAAAGAGACCATCCTGTTAGTGACTATAAGAGTTACAGTTGGCAAGAATTGGAGAAAGAGAGAAAGTTGCTAATAAGCTACTGAACAATTTACAATGTTGTAAATCTCTTTTTTCATCCAAGGCTATACAACTATTGAGCGGTAGAACTAGGATTTGAACTGCAGTCTGTTTAGTCTCAGAGCCCACGTTCCCTTCTTTACATTCTGCTGCCCCCACAAAAGTCGATGGGTAGGGAAACTGAAGATGAGAAATTGCAGTATTATCATCTGCAGCAGCAACTACCATTTTCGTTTCCTACTTCAGTAGGAAGTGCTAAACATTAAGATTATCAGGCAACCTACTATGTGCTAAAGTTGATAAAAGTTAGCAATCACAATACCTGTCCGCAGAGGGCTTGTAGCCAAATTAAGGACCTTGCGCTTTATAAGAATCAGCCATAACCAGGACTCTAGTTTACTTGTGGAGAAGAAAAGGTGCAATGTTTTCAGAAGAGATTATCAAAGAAAGGAGATAAATTCGGAAGCAAAAGCTGTGCAGATATAGGTCAGCAACCAACTGGTTCTGTATAGAGACAGGAATCAGTACCTTGAATAAGATGGAGAAAGAATGATTCTTAAATAAATCTAAGACTTAGAGCTTTCTTCATGCTTCCTGTGAGTGTGCGATTATAGTGCCTTTGTGAGGAAAGGGGGAAAGAAAAGCTGTGAAATATTGGGATATATTACATGCTATGAAAGGCCAGAATATAATCCTTCATTTCTCATTCTGTTCCTGGTTTGGGTATTTCATTTGGGGTGCAATAATAACAGTAGCAAGTAATACGCAGTATCATTAGGTTATGTAATCCTCAGAGCAGCCCTATATAAGAGGGTACCATTATCATCACTCCCCCTATATTACAGAGGAGAAAACTGAGGCACAGAGGTGTTATGTGATTTGCCCAAGGTCATATAGCTGTTATAGTAAGTGCTAAACATTAAGATTTGAACCTGGCAAACTGGTGCCCAAAGTCCTCTCTTAACCCCTGTACTGTACTGCTCTCTCATTTGTAAAAGACAATGAGAAACCTGGAAAAGAGACAGGGAAGATAACAGCAACTATCAAAGAGATGAGACGATATCATAATATTTAAAAGAAAGGATTTTTTAAATTTGGAGAACAGCTAGATGTGTGTTTTTTAAATATATGAAGAGGTCCTAAGCAGTTATTTTCTAGAAAAATCCCAATCCTGAATGACCCTAATCATTCGTCTTCTCCATTCCTGCTCCAGGGCAGCTGAAAACAGTTGGAGCAAAATTGCAGAATCCAATGGATTAATAATACCTCTGTACCTAAAATCCACAGCCTTGCTGGCCCTTCCACCCTTCACAGAAATCCAAACCTTTTCACTTGCCAACTCACTCTTTTTGCCCCCTTTTTATAACCCTTCAAGTTTTATCCCCTCAGACTTTTAATCAACCCTATCTTCTTGGAAGATGATAACTTTTGCTCCTAGAAAATAAGATCCATCAGATACATATCTCTTCATATTTTAGCCACCAAACCTAACAAACTAAAGTGGATTTGTACCACTTCTCAGCTCTGTTTTACCAATTCCAGTAAAGAAACTGGTCCCCTGTCCAAGCTCAGGAACCTCACGCTATCAATTATCTCCATTTCCTGGTAACCTTAAGCTTCCTACTGAACCAAATCACTCCTGTGAGCACTTAAGCATGCTCTAAAAACAAAACCTCTCTCATTCCTCCCACCGCCCTTTTCTCTCCCTTAGCTCCCTCCCTCCAGCCAAATTCAGCAGAAGAATTGCCTATACTTTTACATCTGATCTAAAATCCTAGCCCATAGTTTTAGTGGTGCAGGAAAGCAAGTCACTATTTTTCTGCAACTCCATTTATTCCCAGTCTCCTGTTCTGCGAGATGGCAAAACTTAAGGTGGCAGTATCTAGATTCTATGGTCTTATTAGTGCCAAGGCATTGGTGAACATAAGTCCTCCGTTATCATCCATCCACAGCGGCATCTACCGAGGCATCCACCAGTCTGTCTCTGGACTTACATCCACAGCTCGCTGAGTAATTATCCCCCGTATCTGCCCAAGAGGACCCAGCTGTGATGACATTTTAGAGCTCTTCTCTGGACACAGAATGACCATTACTACACCTCAGCATCACAGAGGGCTGAAGCCACACCCATAAGGGTGTCTCAGGCTGCTATTTAAAAATGATTAAGAAATATTTTTGATACATTTTGATACTGTTGGGTCAATAAAACAAAATTATATATAAAACATACATTGGGAGTTCCACCTCTGGAATGACAATGAGGAGCTCTGTGGACCTGATCCTCTGTGAAACAAGTATAGTTGGTGAAAATTATTTTTAAAACAACCATTTGAAATCTCCTAAAATTGTCCTAAGGATATACAGAAGATGAAGGAACATTTATTTAAGAAAATCTACTAACACCCGGTAAGAACAGCAAGTCTACAGCATTTGAATAATAACCCACTCCCTTTCTCTCTGCTCCCAGCTCAGCATGACAGAGACTTCATTTCAGGTGGGTATAGTCAAAAGCACAGGGCTCCTTCTTCCCCCGCTCAGCTCCCAGAACTATGGTATTTTCCTCAGAGAGGCAGATCATAAGAACTTAACTCTCTAGCTATTTGTTGCAGAGGCTAAATTCCAGGTGAGTGCAGGTGAGAAACTGGAGGTTCTTTTCTTCTACCTAGTGCTTGCTCATGCAGCTTTACCTCAGGTGTGGCAGGCTGAGAATACCAGGGCCATGATTGTTCTCAATCCAGCTCATTTGTAGGACAGGTTCCTCACTAGGAGAGGCAAGCTGAGAAGACCAGAGACTATCCACCCCCACTCAGTGCCCAACTCCTAAAGCAATCACTCCAAAAGAAGCAGGCCACCATCCCTGCCCCCTGTTCTAGAGCCATGGCCCAGAGAGTTTGCCCAGGGGTAGAGGGACCTTTAAACAGAAAAATCTGAAGCTCTCCCCAAAGGAACTCAGTTATTTGAAAGAAACTTTGGGGAAGTTCAAGTCTAGGGCATTCTCAGAAACAATGTGGAGTTTTAACAGTGAATGGCTGAGAGGAGGCTGGTGGTAGCTTCATGAGAGATACAAGCTAAACCACAGGGCAGCTAGTTTACTAGAGAGAACTAAGAAAGAGACAACTAAGAAGGACCCTCCTAAGGTCAGAATAAACAAACATTATCCTCAAAAACTACCTCTGCAATTGGATCAAACTGTGGAGCAATTTATGCTCCAGAGCATTGTGAAACAATAGAGAAATCAGCCAACAGTTAATGACAACTACCCACTAGAAGTGATCAGGGAAAGAAACAAAGAGAGCCCTACTGAAACCACTGTCATGTGAAGGTGTCTATGGGCATATCCAAGGTTGTGCCCTCTGAGGAACAACACCAGAGGCTTTATGTGCAGAGCAAAAAGACTACACCAACATGGTCTAGCCAGTCACTAAACAAATAAACAAGCAAACAAGTACAACAAGATCCAGAAAAGAAGTGGTAGAAACCCGCATCTAGGATTGCCACGGAGTTGATCCAGGTAGGCTTTTCTTAGGCTTTTCTTTTTCCCTGGTTCTATCTGAAATGTCCAGTTTACAATAAAAACAGCAACAACAAAAATGTATGAGACATGCACAGAAACAGTTAAGTGTGAACCACACCCAGGAAAAACAGCAGACAATGGAAACTGTCCGTGAGAAGGATCAGATGTCAGATCTAACAGGCAAAGTCTTCAAAGTAGCCATTAAAAATATGTTCAAAGAATTATTTAAAAACTATGCTTAACACAGTAAAAGTCATGTTGGCTATGTCTCATCAATAAAGAATATTAAAGTGATAGAATCCATAAAAAAGAGACATGGAAATTCTAGCATTGAAAAGTACAATAACTGAAATTAAAAATTCACTAGGGAGGCTCAACAGTAAATTTCAACTGGCAAAAGAAAGAACAAAATTAAATGTAGCTCAATAGAGATTATGTAATCTAAAAAGCAGAAAAAAGAATGAAGAAAATTAACAGGACTTCAAAGAGCTATGGGACACCATTAAGTACACTAACATACGCTTAATGTGACTACTAGAAGAAGAGAGAGAAAAGAGCAAAAAAAAATTTGAAGAAATAATGGCTGAAAACTTCCCAAATTGGATTTTTAAGAGAATTAATCTATACACATTCAGGAAACTCAATGAACTCCAAGTAAGATAAACACAATGGGATATACACACATAGCCACTTAATAGTAAAAAATGCTATAAGTGAAAGACAAAGGGAAAATCTCGAAAGCAGTGAGGGAGAAACAACTTATCATGCACAAAGGAACCCCAATAAGGTTAACAGCTGACTTAACAGAAACAATGGAGGCTAGAAGGTAATGGGATGATGTATTCAAAGTGCTGAAAGAAAAAAAAATACCTGTCAACCAAGAATCTTATATTCAGCCAAACTAACTTTAGCCAAATATACAATAAAAGTCTCCCTGGGCACAGTGGCTCATGCCTGTAATCCCAGCACTTTGGAAGGCTGAGGTGGGAATATCACTTGAGGCTAGGAGTTTGAGAAAGTCTTTTGTCTACATCTTCCCTGTCCAACCTGTTCTCACCTCTTTCAGGCAATTGCTTTTTATTACCATTTTGTTTCTTTGTGTAAATACAAGCAAAGGCATATTTTCTTAATTTTCTCCCTTTTGTACACAAAAGTTAGTATACTATGTGCAGATTGCTTTTTTCATTTAATGACGTATCCTGGAAATCATTCCATATGATATATTGAAAGCTTTCTTATTCTTTTTTTAAATAGCAACATGGTATTTCACTGTATGGATACATCAAAATTTAGCCACCTTCTTTTGATGGACAGGTTATCTCTAATCTTTTAATATTAGAATGTGATGCTGCAGTGAAGCAACTTACACATAAAACATTTTGTATGTGTGTAAGTATTTCTATATGGTAGATTCCCAGAGGTAGGAGTGATGGTTCAGAGTGTAAATACATCTATAATTTTGATACACATTGCCACAGTACCTTCTCTATAAATTGTACCATTTTCATTCCCAGCATCAAGTTATGAGTGTAATTGTTTCCCTACATCTTTGCCAACAGAGTGATTTTAAACTATTTTAGACTGTGGATCACAGCCAGTAGTAAGTCCTGAAGTTAGTTTGATGGGTTATAACCAACATTTAAAACAAAATGAAATTATATAGGATAGAATGAACATATCAGAGTTTACCATACATAGTTTGAGGATTATAAAATATGTCCACAAATGATTTGATACTCTTCCCTTCAATTGGTCAAACTTAATTACTTCCCTTTTTCCTTAAGTATCGACTGTACTTAGTGACTCATTACTTTTTGAAAAACTAATTAGGAGTTATTTGTCTCAAAAACAAGTCAAGGAAAGAGCAGTCAAACAATGCCACCAGAGATGCAGATTTCCTGGGCTCCAGCCTGGACTCACAGGCTTCATATTGACATATGTTTGTAAAATGACTGTTGCACCTCCAGGTCTCCCTGCTCCATTCCAAGAAGGAAAAAAGAGACAAGAAAAGCTTGTCTGGATGTTAAAAAGTTTAACATTTTTCCGCTCGCACTCCCGCTCGGCCGCCCGACCGCGCGCTCGCCCCGCCGCTCCCGCTGTCGCAGGAGGGCCCCTAGCCGCGGCCACCGTGGACGCCATGCAGAAGAAGATGCAGATGCTCCAGCTCGACAAGGAGAACGCCTTGGATGGAGCCGAGCAGGCGGGGGCCGATAAGAAGGCGGCGGAAGACAGGAGCAAGCAGCTGGAAGATGAGCTGGTGTCGCTGCAAAAGAAACTCAAGGGCACTGAAGATGAACTGGACAAATACTCCGAGGCTCTCAAAGATGCCCAGGAGAAGCTGGAGCTGGTGGAGAAAAAGGCCACCGATGCGGAAGCCGACGTAGCTTCTCTGAACAGACGCATCCAGCTGGTTGAGGAAGAGTTGGATCAGGCCCAGGAGCGTCTGGCCACAGCTCTGCAGAAGCTGGAAGAGGCCGAGAAGGCAGCAGATGAGAGTGAGAGAGGAATGAAGGTCATTGAGAGTCGAGCCCAGAATGATGAAGAAAACATGGAAATTCAGGAGATCCAACTGAAAGAGGCCAAGCACATTGCTGAAGATGCCGACCGCAAGTATGAAGAGGTGGCCCGCAAGCTAGTCACCACTGAGAGTGACCTGGAACGTGCAGAGGAGCGGGCCGAGCTCTCAGAAAGCCAAGTTCGACAGCTGGAAGAACAATTAAGAATAATGGATCAGACCTTGAAAGCATTAATGGCTGCAGAGGATAAGTACTCACAGAAGGAAGACAAATATGAAGAAGAGATCAAGGTCCTTTCTGACAAACTGAAGGAGGCTGAGACTCGGGCTGAGTTTGCGGAGAGGTCAGTAACTAAATTGGAGAAAAGCATTGACGACTTAGAAGAGAAAGTGGCTCATGCCAAAGAAGGAAACCTTAGTATGCATCAGATGCTGGATCTGACTTTACTGGAGTTAAACAACATGTGAAAACCTCCTTAGCCGCGACCACATTCTTTTGTTTTGTTGTTTTGTTTTGTTTTTTTAAAACCTGCTTACCATGAAACCCCTTAAATGCATTTTTATTTACTTTTACCACTGTCACAGAAACATCTGCAAAATACCATGTCAGGGTCATAATGGTTGAAATGTGCCATTTCCCAGGTTGATTTTGCCACACTTTGTAGGGAGTTTAGCAACACAGTATGCTTAGTCAGTGTAGGAGTCCTCACTAAACCAAACAGATTTCCATTCAAAGTGCCAACAATAGAGGGAATGGGAAGATTAATGTTGGAAACACAGTCAGGTGTGGATTGGTGCTACTTTAGACAAAAGGTCCTCTGTGGTCTTTTGTTCAATATTGTACAATTTAGAACTCTGTCCAACACTAATTTATTTTGTCTTGAGTTTCGCAATGAGGTGAGACTATGGATCCCGCATGCCTGAATTTACTAAAGCCAAGGGTCTGTAAGCCACGCTGCTCTTTTAAGACTTCCATTCCTTTCTCATTGGCACACTTGCAGCTCACTGCAGCTCCGTAGGGTAACATTCGATGTGGATTTCCACTCTTCATGTCTCCATGTGAAAGTGAAACATTTAGGCACTACATGAATTGGTAAAGAGCATTTTCTTAAGTGTTAAAACTATATGTAAACATTGTATAATGATATGGAATAAAATGCACATTGTAGGACATTTTCTAAAAAAAACAAAAAAAAAAAAATTTAACATTTTTATCAGGAGGAGATGGTCTTCCCAGAGGTTTCTGATTACATCTTATTGGCTATATAAGAACTGTATCACATGGCTATCCCCAGGTACAAGGCAGATTGAAAAATCCAATGGTTAGCAGCGTTATTTTCTTCCCCCTCAATAATTAGGGTTATAATGATTCACTTTTAATGAACAGAATGTGGCAAAAGTGAAGATCTGTGACATAGTAGGACCAAAAAGGCATTACTGTGGCTTCCTTCTTTCTGTCTCTCAGATCAATCTGTCCAGGGGGAACCAGCTTGCCATATTGTGAGAACACACAGGCAGCCCTATGGAGAAGCCCACTTGGTGAGGAACTGAGACTTTTTGCCAATAGCCCTAAGGAACTAAGGCCTTCTGCCAGCAGCCGTGTGACTTAGCCATCTTGGAAGCAGCTCCAGCTGACATCTTCACTACAACCTCAAGAGAGACCCTTGTCAGAACCGTCCAGCTAAGCTGCTCCAAGTTTCTGACTCAGAGAAGCTATGCGATAATAGTTTGTTTTAAACTGCCAAATTTGGGACTAACTTGTTACACAGCAGTATAACTAATATACATAGTAAGAATAAGTATGAGTTTATGAAACATTTATTTCAGTTATATATGAGTGTGTGCTAGGTCTCAGTATGAAATGAATTCCTTCTTATGGGTTGCAGTAAAAAAAAAAAAGAAAGGAAAAGAAATAAATTAAAAATTCTGGGTTAAAACAAATCATGCAACAATTTTCTACTCCGAGGTCTTGCTGCTGCCTTCCTGAGCTCTACATGGCAATCAAGACACTGGTCCTCTCTGTTTTCAGAAGCAACTAACTTATTAGTTGACCAGGCAGCCTTCTTTGCCCCGTCATTCTAGGCCAGTCTCCAAGGGTGGGCAAAGACAGACAGAGTGTAAGAACACTTCTTAGAGATCTATCCACATCGAAAATTTGATTTCCTAAGCTATTCTCATCCAACTTGAAAACGTATTTATCAAATCTCTGGGCTGGTCAGCCGGGCTTTCACAGCTTTGCGTGTTCTCTCTGTTTTATTATCTTTGTAAAAGTCTTCCTATTCCGGGCAGGACCAAAACTTTAACGAACCAAAAACCTGTTTTTGGCACAGCCCCCTTTATTTCAGCAAATCCTAACAGTAAGGAAAATCCTGGGTGTACAAGGAAATTCAGGGGAAGAAACCTCTCAACTAATATTTGAAGATACTCTCCCACCATACTTCCTGTCTTAATATTTCAACTCACATTCCTTTCTTGTTCCACTTCCAACTGGCTTCTACACTCACTATTCTACATAATTGGTTACAGACCAAATAAAAAAATTGCCAGTCTACTTGTTTTCTCTACAAAGAATATAACAATCAATGCGACTAGAAAAAAAATTAACACTTGTTTAGCTACAAGAACTATAGGCAAACCAAAGGCGAGGCAGCACATAGTTCCACCCTTCCTGGGGGTCATTAAGGTCCTGCTGATTTTGGGATATCAGGGCTCCAGGGGCAAGTTCATATTTTCTTAATAGCACTACTACATACAGTACATATACTCTCATTGTGAAGAGAATTTCACCTGCTATTTGAAAGCCTGACATACTACTAATCCCCCACAAGGAGGCTCCATTATCAAGTACAACAATTTGCAAAGCAGACTGCTTCAACCATTCTTAAAATCGACGCACCATGTTGCATTAAAATGTCATAATCTTTAAACACTTTAACATCCTTTTTGAAAACAGTTTGGCTCTCATTACCATATAAAAAAGGAATGTATCATCTTAGTGCTATGCAAAGCTAAGACAAATGTATCACATATTAAATTGATCATTTAAATTCAGCTGAATATACAAAATAACTCTTTTTAGGGGGACAGGGAAAGTAGAAGATTGGTAATCATAATAAAAAGAAATTTCCTTATGCTTCCACTATTATATTTGATCAAAATTGTCTCATAGGTTCAACTTCAGCTTTGTAAGACAAATCAGAAAAAAGTTTAACCTCGGCTAAAATGTTTTACCTTTAAAAGGTAAAACATGATTTGCTGTTAGTACTCTTTGCCTAATCAAATAATATATATGGCCATGGCATTATTTCAATATTATTCTTTAAAATTAAAACAGTGAATACTTCTTATTGGATGATGTAATATCTTAAAATGTTGGTAATAACATTTTAAATGGCCATAAATATATTTGGAGTATTTAGACAGCAAATATAGACTAAATATATATATAAATAATTTGTTACAATTAACATCTCTCTCAATGTATGAGGTTGTAACTAGCTTTGTCTTTTGCCTCCTTAATGCTCTGAAAAGAGAACTTAGAATAACTATGAGTTTTAGTGCTATAAATGTTCAATTAACTTTGCATTTAAATCATTTATTTCATAACATATGTTGTGTGAATAGAATGTGTCAGGGAAACTCAGAAATAAGGTAAATTTCTTACATTGGAAAATAGAATTGGGTTTATAATTTGGGAGTTTTAGTTTTCTAAGACTTTATTCTTCTATAGAGAGTGGGAATTTGGATGTAGCTGGCATTTATTGATTGCCTCCATTAAATCATTTGCTTGTATTATTTCATTTAGTTCATATCTGTTGGCTAGGTGTCACTATTCCCATTCCTTTGATGAGGAAACTGAGAGTTAAAGAAATAACTTGTTCCAGGTCACATAGTCAGCTATACTACGGCAGAATTGAAGTTAGAACCCATAACAGGGCTGGATGGGGAGAGAGACGGGGTGGGGGATGGAGTTTTAGAAATCTGAGGGTGATGAGAAGGCAGGATGGGATGAAATAAGCCTTGTCTGAGAGTTAACAAAAAGAGTGATTTATATCTGTTAGCATACCTCCCTCATTCTTATCAGTCCCTCTGCTACTAGATGAATCTCTATTTTTCCAATCAGCTTGAATTTAATCATCAATATTATATTTGAAATGTAAGAATGAAATGACTATCTTTGATGTTTTTTAAAATGATTACTGGGTGCCCAGGCAACCAGCTCCCCAATGTCTGGTTACTCTTAGTAAAGATCAGGACTACACCTAGCTGGCCCCACTGATACAGTAGACTTAGTGGCCATGTCTCCGGGCAGCCAGAGGCAAATGGTTATGAACTCACTCAGACTTGCTGATCTCCCATGTGCACTCGAAAGAACCCAGTTCCCTTAGGGATGTTCAGGCTGCCTGAATAATTCCAACACCACCCCCCCCCTCGCCCCCGCCACAGCCCCACTTCAGCCCACACCCACAATGTCGACAGTGGTGAGAACATGCAACTTTTGTTCACCTTCATGTCTGGGGAGCTGCTCCTACCTTCCCCACAAGAAGGACAGGAGACTGGGTTGAAGCTTGCTTTGATCACTCTTAACATATTTACAGACCCACCTCTTTAGAAGAAGCAGCTTCTCCCAGTTCTGTCTTCGGAAATGGTAGGTTAGGCTTATAGTCTTACACTAAGACTAACATAGATGGATCATCCATCACAAAAACTGTCTCTGGCAACTGAGAAAGGTCAGATTCTTTTAGAAACTGTGCACAAGAAGACAAGGGCAGGATGGAAATGTTCCTCAGTTATGCATTCCTTGTCCTGAGACACCTATGCAACAGGGCAACACCCCTTTTAAATATCAAACAAAGTCACATAAATTCAGGGTTTCCCAAGTTGGCAAAAAAAAAAAGAAAGGAAAGGAAAGGAAAGGAAAGGAAAGGAAAGGAAAGGAAAGGAAAAAAGGAGGAATAGAAAATGTGATTTTGTGTACTTTTCTGCTCTCTTTGCTACTGAGGTTTTTCCTCAGCTTCTCCCTGTGACGTACTTTGAAGGGAGAAGAGAAGAGAGGGAAGAAGAGGAGATGAAAGAGAGACAAAGAGAAGAAAGGAAGAAGAGGGGGCTGGGCTGAGGAAAGGATGAATAGGATGAGGACAATTTTTTAAAAAAGAGAAGAGGGAGGAAGAGGAGTTAGTTGCAATTATGGAGTATCAGATGAGCAATAAAAACTTGGTACATGTGTTAGTTTGATACATAGTTATTGAGCATCTATTACGTGCCAGGCTGTCAGTTAGACCCCAGTGGAAAGCACTGAATCAGACAGTTGTTTTGTCTTATGGAGCACATATATTGGGCAAAAGACAAAATTTATTAAATGAAGTAGATTAAGTTGTAGATAAATTCTTAGTTCACTCTATTTTTACATGATTCCTCTCATCCCCATAAATTCTATCCATAAACTGAAGTAAGGGAAATGAACTACTCTAGACTTTTTTTTGAGACAGGATGTTGCCCTGTTGCCCAGGCTGGAGTGCAGTGGTATGATCATAGCTCACTGTAGCCTCTAACTCCTAGACTCAAGCAATCCTCCTGCCTCAACCTCCCAAAGTGCTAGGATTCCAGGTGTGAGCCATCACGCCTAGCCTCTCTACACTATTAAAATATACTGTTGTCTCAAAAAATATTTCCAATTTAACTATATTTGTACTTTTGCTTGGGGCAATGCTTTTGTATTACTACATGTCTGTGTATTCTTCCTTTTTTTTAGTTTTTTTTTAATTATTCCTTCATATTATGGGAGTACAAATATTGTTAGGGTTACATATCTTGCACCTGCCCCCCCTCCCCCACCCCGCTATGCCAGAGCTTCTAATGTGTCCAGCCTCCAGGTGGTGCACACCGCACCCACCGTGTAAGTACATACCCTTCCCCCCTCCCTCCCCTTCCACCTGCCCACTTCCCGATTACAGATTTTTTTTCAGACATTTTGCTTACAATGTATATCTTTATCTCTCACTAAAAAGCTATGTATTCTTTAAAGAGTTGATAAAAAGGTATTTGTTCATTTCCATGTAGTCTACTTGATCAGCCTATTTGCAAAAATTTTCCTGAAAAAATGTGTAGGAGAAAAAATTCAGTGTCAAGAATGGATTTTATTTATTTTTTAAAATTTATATTATTGGAAATAATATAAATTTCCAATATAAACACGTTGGAACATCAATAAATTATTTTTTTAATTTTTTAAAAATAAATTTTATTTATTTTTTAAATCAATAATTGGTATAGATGCAAGACAAAAATAATCTGAAATTAAATACAGAATATTGGATTTAGCATTAAGTGTATGAACTGACAGCCTATCCACATACACACACAAAAAAATCAATTACTCCTACTTATCAAGGCATTTAAGTCTACAACAAAGGCGAACTTGAGGTCAGTGCTATCAAGTAATTTCTAAATAGTTTCCAGATTGGTTCTTTGCCTTTGGTGCCAAAAAGGTTAATTGACTTTGTATCTACAACTTACCTTAAATTTATCCAATTATAAGTGTGATGGTCAATATATTTAACAACCAGAATAGCATAGACACAGATGTTGGCTGTGCACCTTATAACGTATTTTTGTGCATCCTGGCTAAATAAATATCCACCTAATTCTGGGGGAAGTGGCATGTAGTTAACATGGACTAAAGTTTCCTTTCTGATCCATTAAAAATTAAGCTACTCCTTTGCAGGAAATAGTATGACCAATACTATTCATCCTCCAATAGCATAGCTAATATAGGAAAAGGGGAGAGGCCATTCCTGTGGAACATATTCTCTGTTTTTGGAGTTATTCTCAACATTTCTAAAATAGTATATTAGTAATCTGTCTGTTGACACTATGTTGAAAAGACGTAGAGGATGCAGTTTGAAAGAAATGTCAGTTTGTTTAGTGCATGTTGGAACATCAATAGTCTTGAACATCAATGGACTCTTAAGTGCTGCCTTCCCCACATGTGAGCAACTAGCTATGCTTTGGGACTACATTTCAAAAGCTGCAAGTTCTTCAGGAGGCAGGACTGCTCTTCAATAATGGGAATGGAAAGAATAGGATTGTTCCATGTGATCTGCTGCAGCCTCTCTTAGTATTCTCCTGCCTGATGTTGACAGTAAAAGAAGGATGCAGCACCTCGGCCCTAGGAAGGCACAGTGAGCAGGGGTTTGGATTGCATAGTTACTAGAATCTGGGTCACCCCACGGCTAAGCAGTGTGGACCAGTAAAAGTGCTAGCCAAGAATGAGACTTCAATGTGGGTAACAGTGAACGGGAATGTTGAATATTAGTTGCAGCCCTGAGATCAGCTGCAGCAGTGAGGATTATACTACCCCATTCACTTTCTTCTTGCAAATTTCCCTAGGAAAAGAGCCCAACCAGAAGGAACCTATTCCCAGGTGATGTAAGCGTTTTATACAACGCAAATGGCTCCTAGCAGTGTCAGGGGTGAACTGTGGTGGATACCGCAATGTTCTGTCTAGATACCCCCTTCAGGACCAAAGCATTTATTTCCCCAACAGGTAATAGTAATATTATCTGTTGATGGCTCACGGCAAATCCCTCACCAAGAATTGCCCTCAGATGAAAGGAATTTCTTCACCCAAGGTTATATTCATTCCCAGGGGCAGCCCACAACCAATGACTGGTCAATGTGGGGGTACACAAATCACACCCTTTTACCTTAATTTGGGACAACTCAGAAAAACCGTCCCAGCTCCTGAGCTCCCTAAGGGATTAGCTGAGGCCCTTTTCACAGTTTCATCACTGTTCAACTCTCTTACTCTCCCAATCCTACTTCCTTAACTCCTCACAATTTTAATTTCTGGGACCATTCCACAATAAACTTCCTGTACACATCTCTGTTTCTGTATTTTTTCCTGGGAAATATGACATAAGAGAGTTTCCTATTAACTATTTTAAAAATATGTGGGAAAATGTTAGTTCGTGACACATTTTATCAAAAATATTCTAGAAATAGGCTATGCTTGAGTTTATTTTAACTAATTTAGCAAAATTCAGTAAAGCAAATGCAAAGATTTAGAAACAGAATAATATTTGGTAATTAGTTCTCAGTCGCTATGGGGATTGTAAGCATGCTATTTTTATGGCTAGGTTTTAAGTAATTAATATATGTTCAGCCAAATAAAACAAACTGCTTTAGTTCTTTTCATAACATTTGAGGGTAATGAAATAAACACCAGTGATGATAAGCTTTCACTTCTCCATGTTTTTAATTTATCAAATTTTTTAAAACTAGGCTTTGTAATCATGAAACACATTTTTAAGCCTAAGGTTTATTATTTTTTGACTTCATGCTTTCAGCAGTTTGACTTAATTTGTCTAATATGACAAGTTTCAGAATTTGTTAAAAATTGTTTTGTTGAAATTTTATTTCTTTATTAGGAAGTTCTATATTAGGTGTCTCTAAAAGTTCACTTTATAACCATATTGATGTTAAAGAACTGAGAAATAGTAAATGATAAAGCAAAACTGTAAGAGCTGTTTGGCATGTTTGCTTTCTTTTAACAGCTTTGAATATCATTCACAAACCATAAAATGTATCCATTAAAGTGTACAATCAGTGGTTTTTTAGTATATTCACAGATTTGTGCAACCATTGCCACTATCTAACCATCCAGTTTGTAGCAGTATTTCATTAGCGGTATATCAGTATTTCATTCTTTTCATTGCCAAATAATATTCCATTATATGGATATAACACATTTGTTTATTCATTCATCAGGTAATGGGCATTTGAGTTGTTTTCACTTTTTAGCTGTTATGAAGAGTGTTGCTATGAACATTGTGTATGAGTTTTGTGTGGACATCTGTTCTCATTTCTTTATGGGATATACCTAAATGTGAAATTGCTAGGTCATATGTTAATTCTATGTTAACATTTTGAGGAACTGCCAAATCATTTTCCAAGGTGGCTCTACTATTTTACATTTTCACCAGCAATGTATAAAGTTTCCAATTTTTTCACATCCTCATCAATACTTGTTATGGCTTAGTGTTTTGTTTTTAATATTCATTACCCTAATTAAGTGTGAAGTGGTATTGTATTGTGGTTTTGACTTGCATTTCCTTAATAAATAATAATGTTGAACACCTGCTTATGGGTTTGTTGGCCATTTATATATATTTTTGGGGGAAATGTCTATTTAAATTTTTGCTCGTTTTGAATGGGTTATTTGTCATTTTTTTTGTTGACTTGTTCTTTGTATATTCTGGATACAAGTTACATCATATACCAATATTGCTAAGATTGTCTCCCATTTTATTGATTGTCTTTTCACTTTCTTGATAGGGGCTTTGATGCTCAAAAGGTTTTAATTTTGATGAAGTTCAGTTTAACTTTTTTTGTTTATTTGTTTTGTTGCTTGCACTTTTGTTGGCATATCTAAATAGGCCTAATACAGGGTCTCAGAAATTTTATCTGTTTTCTCCTAAGAGTTTGATATTTTGAGCTCTTTTACTTAGGTCTGTTTTGAATTAATTTTTTAAATACAGTATGAGGTAGGAGTCCAACCTCATTCTTTTGCATGTGAATAGCTAATGGTCCCAGCACTATTTCCTAAAAGGACTATTCTTTCCCCAGATGAATTATCTTGAGATTCTTGTTGAAAATCAATTGATCATAAATATGAGCATTTATTTTTGGACTCTCAATTCTATTTTAGGATATATATGTATTCTTGTGCCAATTCCATACTATCTTGTTTACTATAGCCTTGTAGTGGTAGGTTTTGAAATCAGGAAGTGTGAGACCTTCAATTTTATGCCTCTTTTTCAAGACTATTTCTGGGCCTCTTGCATTTCCATATGGATTTTTTTTAATCAGCTTGTCAATTTTTCCAAGAAAGCCAGCTGGGAATTTGATAGGAATTTCATTAAATCTGTAGATCAACTTAAGGAATATTGCCATCTTAACAATAGTAAGTCTTCCAATCAAGGAACGCAGGATGTCTTTCCACTTGTTTAGGTGTTCTTTCGTTGCTTTCAATGTTTTGTAGTTTTCAGAGTACAAGTTTTGTACTTTCTTCTGCTAAATTTGTTCCTAAGTGTTTATTCTCTTTGGTGCTATTGTAAATGGAATTATTTTCTTAATTATATTTTAGATTGTTCACTGCTAGTTCATAGAAATACAACTGACTTTTGTATATTGATTTTTTTATCCTGCCAACTTGCTGAACTTGGTATTAAATAATTAGTTCTATTAATGTTTTAGTAGATTCCTTAGAATTTTCTATATATAAGATCATATCATCTGCAAATAAAAATAATTTTGCTTTCTTCTTTCTAACTTGGATGTCTTTCATTTCTTTTTTCTTTTTTACCTAATTGCCCTTGCTATGACCTCCACTACAATGTTGAATAGAAGCAGTGCAAGTGTAAACCTTGTTTTTTTCCTTATCTTAGAGAAAAAGCATTGTATTCAGTCTTTCCTCAGTAAGTATTACCTCTGAGATTTTAGCACATGTCTTTCATCAGGTTGTGGAAGTTCTCTTCTATTCCTAGTTTGTTGCATGTTTTTATCATGAATGAGTTTTGGATATTGTCAAATGCTTTTTATGCATCTACTGAATTTTATGCATCTACTGATCATGTGATTTTTGCCTCATAGTCTAATAATATGGTTGATTGATTTCCAGATGTTAACCCAACCTTGCATTCCTAATATAAACGGTATATACAATGGTAATTGTGTATAATTCTTTATTGTTGAATTGTCTATTTCTGTCTTCCTTTCTTTCAGTTTTCCCCTCATGTATTTCCAGTCTCTGTTAGTTGTATATTTGTTTATAATTGTTATATCTTCCTGATAGATTGACCCTTTGACATTGTTTAACATCTTTTGGGTTGTGAATTAAGTGAGTTTACAGCAAATAATGTACAGAAGTCTGCATCTGCTGAGCCAGATTTTCTGGTAATTTTGTTAAAATTTTTCCAGTATGTTGTTGAAATTGCAATCTGAGCAACAGATGGAGTATAAGAAAGAAGGATGTCTCCAAAAGGATGTTGGTCTTCATACCAGTTGGGAAGCTTTAAGCTGAATGAAATAGAAGCTCCAACTCAAACTAGGTTAAGCAATGAAGATGATTCATCAGCTCAGACAGCTGGAAAGTCAACCTGCTTTTGCAACCAGAGTTCCTCGCCTGAACCATAGAACCCCAAAAGTGATTTGAGTGACTATTTTCTCAGGATAGTACATAGTTAGTACCATTCCAGATGCATAGAAGAAAAGTTAATTTATTATATACAATGTATGTCTTAGGGCTATTAGGGCTTAATTCTTCTATGAAACTTTGGTTGAGAAATGTTGGTAGTGTGAGCTTCAGATTCGATCAAGAACCCTGTTCCATTTTGTGTATGTGTGAGAGAGATAGAGAAAGAGAGAGAGAGAGAGAAACAGAGAGAGAGAGAGAGAGAGAGGTTTTTATCCTGGCCTCTCCCATGTGTAGAATTTACCTTTAAACTGCTTTTCCTCTTCATTGATAGGTGGGTACAATAGCAGCCAGGGAAAGGAGATAGCTTTGTCCCTCACAACCATTGAATCCCACTTTCATGGTCAATGTTAAGTCATGTCCATCCTTAATCAATCTATGTGGTAAATGGAGTTTAGACCAATCTGGATGCTTCCCTGGAGCTGCTTCACTCACTCACTTTGAGTGAAATTAGCCCCACTCAGTACTTAGCTATACAAAAGGGGAGGGTGAAATTGATGTTGGGAGGTGCTACAGTGTCTTTCACATTCTTCTCCATATTTAAGGCCTAAAATTTTAGAAGCTACTAATTTGTTTCATATTTGTGACAAATCCTAGTAGTTGCCTTAGTGGCATTCAATTTCAATGGTAATAAGAAAGTAAACAGATCTCATGTTGTGCAGAGATAGGATTATTCCCAGCATAATAACCCCAACAAAGCTAATGATTTTAATAATCAGATGACATAACTACAAATTTATCTTCTGCCACTTGCTGTGAAGCACTTTGTACCACCAAGCAGCTGAACACAGAGGCAACCTCATGAAATGGGAAGGAACCCAGAGCAGGCCACGTCACTGCCTCTGTTGTATCTGAAAAGAGTCTAGAGGTTGCAGATTCCCTGCCCCCATTATCACATGATAAGTGGGTCACTGGCAGGCAGGGAAGTCCTTTTGGATTCTAGCTGTTTCCAGTTTAGTACAAATTCTTAAGTCCAGATGGATTTTATCCCAGGGTGATGAACAAATATGGAGATGTTCTCAGAACTGCTGGACATATCTTCAAAACTATTGGAGGACAGTAGGTGCAGGGAAAATGGAGATACCTACTCAACCAGATTTTCAAAAAGTTACATACTGTAGGATGACACTATGTCCTAGAAAAATTCAAGAGTTCATTTTTAAACAGATGGTGGATGAACATTTAGAAAATAAGTTATCACTAGGAGTCAGAAAAGTAGTTCAACAATTAAAAGACAGGCCAAATTATCCTCATTATTAATTTGTTATATCTGGGGAATGCCATACCTATCATGTGCATGACCAACACAGCGGGAGTCTTCCAGGACAACCTTTTGAAGAGGAGGGAGAAATGCTGGCTCCTTATTAAACTGTTAGGTAGAGTCCTAGCTGGCTAAACCAACATGATACATTAAGTGCCTACATGGATGGATATTTCTTTTTTAGTACCGCACCATTCGATCCTTAAATTTTTTCTCTAAGCCATTTTTTATGATTGACTTGAGAAAATACACACACAAAAAAACATAGTTTGCTCTAAATTATTCCTATAACACTAATGAGATCTCATGCCACACAGATAAATACAGAGCATTGCCCTCATTAACTGTTGTAACCTGTTTGGCCAGAAGACATCTAGAGTATTTGTCCGATTTTGAGTAATATATATAAAAGTGGGTTAGAAAAATTGCAGCAGAGGAGGTTGGTATGGCTAGAATCTCTTGGAAAACATCTTGTTGCAGAGATTAAAGAAAAAATGGATGTTTATCTTGGGGGAAAAAAAAAGGCAGATTTTGAAAGGAGGGCCTGCTAGCTATTTTTAAGTGTTCAAAGAGGACAGAATCTATTTGTTATTTACAGGTGAACAAAGAGTGTATGTTAATTAGAGGCAGAGTTTAGCTCTAGGTAAATGAATTATCTAGTGAATAGGTTGAAGAGGGAGTAGGTTCCCATTCCCTAGGGATATTCAACTTAGATGCTCTAGAAGGATTCTGCAGCGCTGACTTAGATGACCTCAGAGGGATACTCTGATGTGCTGTGGTTTGTAAACACTTGTGGCAAATTTTAAAAGTATATTATAATTCTTTCTTAAGCCATACATATATAACCTTGGCAAGAACGTTGTTTCTGATCAAGTCATTTACGTGTTAATATGTACTCTCTGAAAACAGAGCCTTATGCCAGTAGGAGCCTGCGGGGTGTGGGGTATGTTGGGACAAGAGAACTTTTCAAAGCCCTTATATTAGGTGAATGTTAACTCCACCTGGATTTGTCATTCTAGAAGCCATCAGGAAACCATTCTGCTGACTCCTGAGGATCACAAATCTTTTCTAAATGCTTTCAAATCACTGTTTAATAACCTCCTAAAGAATCTTCCGAGGGCATGATAAGGATTATGGTCTGGGATTTGCCTTTTTGAAAATCCGAATCTTTACTCTTTTCACACATCTACTATAAATAGGGGAGTAATTTAATGGCTATTATGTATGTGCGTGTATATGTATATGTATGTATATTTTATATGGATATGTGTATGTGAGTATATGTATATATATTAATATATGGCAATACTTACCTCTGGAATGAATGAATGGAGGTCATTTAATGGTAAAGGGAATGATACCAGAAGTTATCAAATTATAGGTGCCTCTAAAAAAAGAGATAAAAAATAGAGAAATGCATACAAAGCCCTAAATAATTTTACTGTAATTACTTGACTTTCTGTTTTCTAAATTTTAAAAATAAATCCTAATATGAGCGTTTTTTACTAGCAAAGCTCAAAAAAAATGTATTAGAGATCATCTAATGTCTTGTTATGGGAGTTAATTGGGCTTTTTTGTTTGTTTTGGTAAGCTTTCAGGTGTACAGTCTATACGGTTTATAAGAAGTAAATCTTGCTTTTGAATTAATATTTCAGTAAGATTAAACACAAGAGAGAGTAAGAGTAAGCTTTTGCTTCATCTCATTTCCTTCTCTTTATTTTTTCCTCCTTTAAGCAGTTTCCTTTTTTGCTATAACAACTAACTCCAAATGTAGTTATTTAAGACAACACATTTATTCTTCTCTTATAGTTTTGGAGGTCATAAATCTGAAATGAATCTTACAGGGCTAAAATCAAGGTGTCAGCAGGGCTGATTCCTTCTGAAGTCTTCAGAGGAGAATCTATTCCTTCCAGAGGCTGCCATTATTCCTTGGCTTAGGGCCACATGATTCCTATTCCTGCTTTCATCATCAAAGTGCCTTCTCCTATCTCTGAACTCCCTCCTCCCTTTTGTAAGGACCCTTGTGATTATGGGCACACTTGAACAATCCAGAATAACCTTCCATTTCAACGATCCTTAACTTAATCACATCTACAAAGTTCCTTTTACAATGTATGGTAACATAGTCACAGGTTCTGGGGATTAGGACATAGCCCTCCTTGGGAGACTACAATTCAGCCTACCATAGCATGTAATATGTATTTTAAAAATAATATATCCTAAATCATTTTTGAAGTGAGGTAGGTACATGTCACAATCCAACCAACCAATCATCTCTTGTTAACAAATATTATTTATCTCTTGCTTATTTTCACTTCTTTATCATCTAAATACCTACCCCATTCAGAGAAGGTGTGAACTTAAAAAAAAAAAAAAACAGCAGGTTCATTTCCAGCACTGAATCCTGTGTTGATTCCTGATATCAACTCAGGTAAGTGTTTTTGACTGGATTGGGAGGAGGAAAGGTAGAAGGTGAAGCTGGCCAAAGCTGGCATTTGTCTGGAAGGGCATCCTGACATCTCCAGAGTGGTATGTGAATCAGTCATGTGACATCTGAGTCGTAGCTGTATGAGACTGCTCAGAATCATGGACAAGGGATTTAAGGAGATCATTTGTTGATTATGTTTTTTCTTTTAAAAAAGCATTATTAAACTTTTTGTTCTAAAAAAATTATAATTCCTATGCAGTTGTAAAAAATAGTAGAGAGACTAGAGTGATCCCATGTGCCTTTAACCCAGTTTTGCCCAATAGCAACATCTTGCAAAACTGTGACACAATGTCACATCCAGAATATTGATGCAGACACAGATAACACACAGGACATCTTCACCACCTTCAGGTTGCCCTGTATAGCCACCTCACTTCCCTCCCACATTCTTAACTGCTGGCGACCAAGGGTCTTTTCTCCATTTCTATAAGTTTGTCATTTCAAGAGCATTATATGAATGGGATTGTACAGCATGTAACAGTTTAGTATTGGCTTTATACACAGCATAATTCTCTGGAGATTCACCCAGGTTGTTATATGAATTAATAATTGGCTCTTGCTGGACGAGGTGGTGTGTGCCTGTGATCCCAGCTACCTAGGAAGCTAAGGCACGAGGATCACTTGAGTCCAGGAGCTTGAGGCCATAGTGCTCCATGATCACACCTGTGAATAACCACTGTACTCCACCCTGGGCAGCATAGGAAGATGCCATCTCTAAAAATAATAATAATAATCATGAGTTCTTTTATTGCTGGGTAGTATTCTGTCATGTGGATGTACCACAGTTTAACCATCCATCTGTTGAAAGACATCTAGGTTGTTTCCATTTGGGGATTATTACAAATAAAGCTCATATGAATATTCATACACAGGTTTTTGTATGAATGTAAGTTGTCATTTCTCTGGGATAAATGCCCAGGAATGCAATTATTGGGTTGCATAGTAGTTGCATGTTTAGCTTTTTAAGGAGCTACCAACTATTTTCCAGAGCAGCTGCACCATTTTACATTCTCACCAGTAGTGCATGGGTGATCTGGGGTCTCCCCATCCTTGCCAGTATTTGCTACCATCATTGTCTTTTATTTTAGCTATTCTGATAGGTGTGCAGTGATATCTCATAGTGGTTTTAATGTGAATTTCTCTAATGGCTAATTATGGTGAATATCTTTGCATGTGGTCATTTGCTTATTTAAACTGCTGTCTCCAGAGCACCTCTGGTGTCGCTATGAGGTGGACATGACAGCAGAGAGAGCTAGACTCAATGCCTGTCACCTCTGCTTCTGCCCAAACTGCTCCATATATACCCATTTTACATATTGGGCTTCTGAGCAATTTCATTTAAACAGAGTGTCCTTTGTTCTGTTTTGTTTTTTTAAAGTGTGAAATAAACGTACTTCATCTATTTTACAGATTATTTTGTGGGAAATGACTTCCCACAATCCTAGACAAAAGTCATATTCAGAAGTAGAAATAAATATACTCATATATATTTATATAAAATATATTCAAAAACCAACTATTTAAGCCAATATGTTTTTCTTCCTTTATTTCTTTACAGGGAATGATTGAAAACTGACTCTAAGTTTTAAAAATGAAAATTGTATCTCTCGCCAATTTTAAAATGGCTCAAACATCTGTCATTGATAGTCTGTAACAGTTTCCTTTCATGCTGGATGGCACTCTATCCTTCTATGAGTCAGGCAGGGGGCACGACACTGTGGAGGAATAAAAAGGAAATACACATTACAACACCTTAGATATAAATGTAACATACTTGCAACATGTAACAACGATGGGAAATACATGTGAAATGCTTATACACCATCTGATTTTGTGATTCTGCAGATTAGCCATTAGGATATAAACCACTCCCAGGGAACAGAAGTCACACTGCAATCTTGGAGGAAAGTTCCTCTAGAGACATTAGTATTTTAGCTTTTTCCCCATACTCAGGCCCTCTTGCTTTTTTCTTAAAGAGAGATGTTTTTTGAGCAATGCTAAAAAACTCGTCATGAGAGGAAAAAAGAAAAAGAAAAAAAAAAGCTATCCCTACTACACTTTTCCTAGTAATTTTCACAGCCCAGTGGTGGGAGTGTCAGTCCTGGTACTCCTGGAGGGGGTTACAAGAGGGCATGATGTAACCAGGCTGTTGCTAACTTGCCAGTCACTCGTTTTTGCCTCAGTGAGGCCATCTGAGGTGACAGTCTGCTGCAGGACGAGAGCCAGTGAGAGCTGTATCCTCCCAGAGGATTGAAAGACAGAGGTCAGTCCAGCCCGGCTCCCCAGGGAGGAGCGTGACCTCCCCACCCGCGTCAGGAGCCAACCGGGACTCGGGGCCGGCCATCTGCGTGCATGCGAGCAGCTCTCTGGAGCAACACAAACTGGGCCACAGTGGAACATTTTTCTCCTCTGTTATCATCCATATTGATTCTTCTGCTGGGAAATCTGTGAAAAGTCAAGGCTATCCTGGTGAAAAGCAAATCGAAACAAAATCATTCATGTTTCTTCATCCTGCACATGTGCCTTCCCCAAATGTTGCTACCCCCCACAGCTAAATCTGAAGGCTTCATACATGGTGGTCAGAGGCTCTCTGGAGAAGTTCCATGCTATTGGCTTGTGCATGGTTTTCTTTTTCTCTGTGTGTGGTAGAAGGAATTAGTGGAGGTTAATCTCTTTTGGAATAATGTGTTTTATGTCCCCATTGGACCTTGGGTCCAAAAGCACAAATAAATGTTTCGGAGTGTTTGCCTCAAGGTAGAACTGAGGCCTGCTGGCTGACTGGGCCCTGGGGAAGAGCTTGGGCTGCCTCAGCTCATGCTTTGTTGGATTGCTCTCTCTAGACGCAGCCAAGACCCCGGCAAAACTGGAAGGGAGAAACAGGGTGCCGGCCAACTCCATCTTTCCCATGAAAAAGTTAATGACATTCCCACTAAATTCACTTTAACACCAGTCACAGGATCTAGGGCTGGCAAAGCATTCACTCTTTTTCCTAGAGGAAGTAAAAGGTCCCAGGGCCTTAAAAAATGCGAGACGTGAGCCCATCCCCAAGTAATTATGGAATCAAAGCAATGATAGTATCCATCTGGTCCTGGCCCTTCTAAAATAAAGTTGGCTGAGGGTTTTAACAGAAGAGCAGTGTGGTTCTCAAGCAATATACTATCAGTTTGTGCCTTGCTTTAAACATAATCTACAAATACCCACAGCCAGAGAAGTGAGACACTTTGAAAAGAATGATGAAAAACTGGGATTGGGCTTTGACATATATTATCCCATGTAATCTTCATAACCACCTATCAGGAAGACACAAAGACCCAATTTACATATGTAGGGATTGAGGGATAAATATGCTTAAATAACTTTCCCAAGGTCACACAGATAGTAAGAGGAAGTGCTAGGAACTGAACATAGAGTTTGCTCCAGAGTTCTCACTCCTAACCACTCAGCAATACCTCCAAGAAGCCCACCGCAAAGGATTATGGGGGGTCGGAGGGGAGACCCTGACAGAGGGGGTGTGGGTGTGGGAGCTGAGACAGAGGGCACCCACCTAGGAATCAAAACTTGTGCTCAGTTTGGAAGGGTGGAAAGGGGTTAGAAAGGGGAAGACAGGTCCGAGGTGGGAAATGGGAAGATTAACCCAGAGAGAGGAATGGGACCCCTAGATACACAGAGGCCAGGGACAATATGGCAAGGTGAGGACAGCTAAGTGGTGCAAGATGCTTGGATCATTGAATTTGGGTTGAACTGAGGCTTTTGGGGACCAGAAGTAAAGGTAAGAACTAAGGCTGGAGAGCTAGCTATCTAAGCCATTCCAAAGAGAAAATAATTTTGAATATTGAGGGAAGCCAGTAAAGGATTTTAAGGAGAGAACAGGATAACAAGATTCGCCTTTTAGAAAGATCATTCTGTTGGCATAGGGAATCACTGGCAGGGAATTAGAGCCCAGGGCATGGCAACAGAGTAAAAACGTGAAGACAGTGAGACTAGGAAACAATGCCTTAATCCAGAAGGAAACGACGAGGGTACACAGACTAAGAGTAGCAATGGGAATGAGAGGAGATATTAAGGAAAGTGAAAGAATTCTGATGACTGAGCCAAATGCAGATAGCAAAGCGCCAAAGTTATAATAATGGAATAATATTTATGCAGTTTATACATACATAATGGTGGTATTCATTCATCTGGAGAAAGCAGGGTGGAAGAAGAGGACGGGCTGGGGAGGAAAAGGAAAATGAGAGCAATTTAAAACATAAATTGAGTTAGAAGTTACCACAGGGCATCCAAATAAATATTCCAGCAGGGGGTTGGTTAAATGAGTCTGGGGCTCAAGAGAGAAACTTGGGCTGGGGAAATAAGTCTTTCAGTCCTCCATGGTATGTGAAGCTGTGGAGTTGTGCCAATTTTTATCTCTTTCTCCAAATTCACTCTCTGTGCTTGCTTCCTGATACCAAGGCTAGGACTCTGCAAACCACATTTCCGCTTGACCAGTTGCCCTGTTTTAGGCAGTGCCAATGGAGGAAGCTGTAGGGCGGGAGGACGGGAGGCGTGTGTCTCTCCCAACTTTGATTCTTCCTCCAGCAGTTGCAGTTCACTCCAGTCACAGCTGTTGGGAACTGTGTGCACTTTTTCTAACACTTGCAAACCAGCTTCCTCTTACCTCCACTGGGCGGCACTAGCAGTGACCAACTACACCCCCTGCTGGGAGGTCTGGATCCCACCCCAGGGGGCCTGTTCTCTTAAGTTCTAGTTTTAATGATTCCCCTCTCTTCAGCCCTAGAGGTAGAATTCCTTCCTGTAGACCCAACTCCTGCCATGTCTTAAAGTTTTCTTTTCGCCCTTTTTGTTACCTAGTTAACAATTCTTTATATTAATTGATCTCGGTTCAAATAACTAGTGTGGGTTCATCTGCCGACTGGACCCTGACTGGTGCAGGGTGAACATGAGAACACCAATGTAGAGTGTAGAGAGCCATGAAAGAAGAGAGCTTTGACAAAAACATGGGGCCCACCTATATTTAAAGGCTGTCAGGCCATGGAGTAGACCAGGGAGACCAGGGAGTTGGGGGGGAATCCAGAAGACTCTGTGTCTGCAAAGGGAAAGAATCAGCCAAGAAGGAGATAGAACATTCTAACCAGAGAGACAATAATTAATGGAGCAAGATTCCTAAGGAAGGTGGTTGGAGGTGCTTTGTCCCCAGGAATGGAAGGACAGGCATGAAGGTGGGCGAGGAGTAGATTAGCTTCAGAGTAGGGAGGTTGTCTACTGGGAGTATGGGATGTGGAGAGGTGGTAGGGTTTGAGGGAAGAGGAGGAGGTTTCCAACTACCCTTGAAGAGGAGGGAAGAGAAGGCTGGCCAGGGCATCCCCGGGGGAAGAGCCTTGGGGCTAGGAGAGGGGAGAAGTCAGAGAACATGAATTTGAAGTGGCTCTAATCCTCTTTTACCATTAGGTTGTAGCAGCCCTATGTGGTGTATTGAAAAGTCAGACAATGGGATTCATCCAGGGAAGAAGTTTGCTTTACCAGCAAGAGAGAGATGAACGCGGAGCACTGTGGGCCTAGGCTGACTATGAAACGAAGTGGTGCTCATGGGGGAGATACACAAAAACACACTACTCGATATGTGCTCATCAGTTCTTTAACGAATGCCATAAAAGGAAAAGTTTTCAAATGTGCTCTGGCTGGACAGAAGAAAATCCCCCACAGAGACTGGACACTACTTTTAATCTTCTCAATAAGACCATCATAGCTCATCCTTAGGACCGAGCTAAAGTACACATTACCCTTGTCAAGCAGCTTATAACTCGGTACGTTTTAGTTTCTTACTTCTGCTAGGTAAGGAATCTTGTTTGAGAGGCAGTGTGATAAAGAGCTGAGAAAACTTTAGAGCTCCTAAAACACGAAGAACCAGGGATATTGTTGTAATGATGTAGGTCTCCTCTGAATGCAGTTTTACTACTTTAAATTTTGTTAGGGCTGAGATCAAGTCTGATAAGCACCTTAACTTAAGCAAATAATGATGGTAATAAAATATTATGCCACAGTGCCTGGGCTTCCAAACTTTTCCGACTATTTTCTTGTAAATGCATTTGTACAGGGGTAGTTTCCCCCAGGACAGACCATAATTTAAAAAATCTGTATTCACTGCAGCCCTATAAATTACTGTTTCCCCTTTATGTTGGCAAGCAGTAATTTATTTTAGTAAAATCGCAGACCTCACTAGGCATGCTTTATGTGTATGTACTTCCCTAGGGCAAGTGAGACATTTTCAGTATATGTTTGGAGGAAGCATGAAAGCTATTAAGTTCATAAATTAATTTACACATAAATTCTTAGTTTACTCTGATTTATCATATATTTTGCACAAAATGGCTGTTATATTTGCATTTTCCATCAGTAACTAAATATATAATTAGTAGTAATGTCTACATTTCTACAATAGAGCTTTATTATTACTAAATATTTTCAAGTTTACTTTTTTTCATAATCAGTCCTGATTATGAAAAAAGCATTTATATATTAAGTTATATCTAAGTACTTGAGAGATATTATTAAAGATGTTCCTTCTCACCAAAGTGGAATTGATTTTAACCTTTCTCTTGTCATAGATTTGTCTAAGAAGAGCATAGGAAATATAGCCAAGCTGCAATAGATATAGTTTTCTTTAATTCAATGATAGAGGCATTTGAAACTAAAATGTATCCAGACAAATATATGAAATGGCTAATTTAGCATATACAGTGAAGTGCTAAATGGTTTAAAGAAAAAAAAAGATCCAATGCATGCATTGCAGCTTCTCTACCAGCTGGAGTCTAAGAATGGCTGCGTCGGAACTGTGTGTAAACATCTGTAGGAATCTTCACAAATCTGACAGAAAGAAGTTATTCAGCAGAAGAAACACTGCAGTCAGATCTAAATTCAACTTCTAGCTCAGCTACATAACTAGCATTTGACCTCAGTTAACTTAACTTTTCTTAGTCATAGTTTCCTTGTCTGAAAATGGAGATAAAGTAGTGTCTTCTTAAGGCCATGGGGGGAAACCACTGGGATTTGGGGTTATGAGCGTTAAGTGCTAGCACCTGCGGAGTTTGAGCCTTGTGACCTTCCTTCCTTTATGGTCCCTGACTTCCTCGGGCCTCAAGGTCTGACCTCCTAGTAACCATCAGGGGAGACATCAAGAAAGATTTTGCTAGAACTTACGGGGCAAGTGCTACTAAGAGGCCACTGTACTTTGACTGATTATACAGTGTAAAATGTGGAGCTATTATTTCTACTTGAAAGACTTGATGCAAAATGTGTGATGGGAGACAATGAGTTTGTTCACTTCAAAGAAGGCGACAGTAGATGGCACCATTGACCCCTATACCAAGCCCTTGCCACCAAAGCCCCTAAACATCACTACTTAATTTGAAAAAAATGGCTGCACATATTGATTCAAAAAGCAGTTGAAATAATCAGGAAAGTTGGAATGACTAACACAGTTACTTGAAGCATTCAAGAGCAAATTTTCTTGTTCAAAAGAGCTTGGTTTAATGACTCCTTTGCCATCCTATCCAAGGACTAGCAGTGTGATTAGTTCATTAGACTGTTTATCAGAACTATCAAAGAAATCACAGTTGTGCTAGGTTCAGGAAAGGGCTCCCTGTGGCCTTCTCTGCAGCAGCTGTTCCGTCCTCTGCTTCTCATCAATTTGAGCCTCTGCAGTACTTGACGGTTTCTGACGGGCTTTCCTCTTAGTAACCTTGTTAGGCACGCATGACGGGTCTCCTCGACTTCTCCTCCGTTCCTGTTTGTCTTCTTTCCAGCAATCTCCATCCACTGTCCTGTGAAGTTCTCTGTTACCCACCCCCCTCGCTTCCACAATTTATTCTTGGCAGGTGACTCCAGGGTTTCTAGCATAGACTTCTCTCCTACGCTGCAGTCCTCCTTTCTGTCTGCTAGACACCTTTGCACAGCTGTCTCACAGGTACTGCAAACTCTTCAGAGCCAAAGTATTATCTCATCTGTCCTCATTCTCCCTGGTTAATAATGTTACTATCCTCCCAGCGATGCAGGCTCAAACCCTTCAGCCCCTCTGTTGCCTCTGAAATTTAAACAGGTGTATATTCTGTATAGTTGGCCTTTATAAAGCCTCTGAAGTGACTCCTCATTTTAATGTCTGTACTTTCTGTCTCATTGCCTTTCCCTAGGACCACATCTATGGACTTCTAAAGACTAACTCCATTTCATCCCATCTTACATGCTCCTGCCCAACATACCTCTAATGACACTTCTCCTTACTCCAGAATCTTTTCAATTCCTTATTTCTTACAGATCTAAGTTCCAACTTCTCATCCCACATCAAGGTTCTCTGCAATATGGATCCAACCTACTTTCTGCTCCCTTACGTCTGCTCCCTACCTATATGCCAACCAAACCCCTTGAAACCCACTTTTCATTGAGTACTTACTGTGTTTTAGGCACTGTGATGAACAATTTTGGTGGAGAAAGGGAGAGAATTTCACTCTGTTGCCCAGGCTAGAGTGCAGAGGCACAGTTTGAGGCTCACTGCAGCCTTGAACTCCTGCTGTCACTAATCCTCCCACCTCAGCCTCCCAAAGCACAGGGATTATAAGCATAAGCCACAGAGCCTGGCCTATGATGAACATTTCAAATATATTATCATTTAATCCTCACAAAATATGATGATATTATTTTGCCCATTTTAGAAATGAGGAAACTGAGGTTTGGAGAATTCAGGTAAATTACCAAAGCATTAAAGTTAGTAAGTAGTATTAAAGGGATTTAAATCTGAATTCCCCAAATAAATCCTTTGCTTTCTTGCTTATCTGCCTTTATTCATGTATTCTTTCACATGCAATTCTGCAATGCCCTCTCCACGTACATTCACCTATCAAAATCTTACTCATGTCCCAAGACACATATTAAATGCCACTTCTTCCTTAGGCTCTCTCCTCATGTCCCCAACTGGTGGTGCTTTGTCCTTCATCTGAGTGCCACATGCTAATACATGCCTGGCACCAGTGATTGGTGAGCTGTCCAGTCTCATGCTCATCACTGGGCTATGGGCCCTAAAAGGAGAGTGACCCTGTCTTAGTCTTATTTTTACCCCCTACACTGAGCACAAAGCCTGGCATATCCCAGATGCCTAGCACTGAAATGTCTCATAGCAAACAGACAAGATGCAGCATTAGTGTTGGCAAAATTATGGCAAGAAATTCCTATAGAAAAATTCCAAGTCTTCTCTGAAAATCGCAGTGTTCTATCTAGGAATTAAACAGTTAAATATGATACAAAATGACAGGTTGACTTTTGACAATAGTAAAGTAAAGGTTGACTTTTGACAATAAATACCTTGTTTGTGTGGTTTGCACATTTGAATAACATAGAAGCTTCCTTATGTGATCAGTGGACACAGTTGCTGATCAGTTGATCCTTCTTCTGTAAGTCAGAGGTTATTTCCAAAGTTATTACCTAGTTCTTGTTTTGTGCGAGAGAATTATGTAATGATATTGGCAACAAAATGGACAAGATTAGCTAATGCCCTTCCCTGTGCTCATCAGTTATGAAATCTGGGGATGCCCTTGTCCAACACTGAAAAAACAGTCAAAATAAAATGACCCAGCAATTCTACCCTGTATGAAATATATGAAAACACATGTCCATACAAAAACATGTGCATTATTCATAACAGTCAAAAAGTGAAAACTGCCTAAATGTCCATTAACAGATGAACAAATAAACAAAAGTAATATAATCATACAATGGAATACTATCCAGCAATAAAGAGAAAAAAATATGAATATATAATGCAACATGAATGCACCTTAAAAACATTATGCTAAAGAAGAAAGTCACAAAAGATGACATATTGTATGATTCCTTTTAGATGAAATGTCTAGAACTGGCAAATCTATAGACACAGAAAGTAAGTTAGTGGTTGTCTAGGGTTGGGGGTCAGGGCAATGGGGGAAAATGGGGGGGGTGACTGCTCAGGGGTATGGTGTTTCTTTTTGGAGTGATAAAAAATGATTGTAGTGGTGCTTGCAGAACTCTGTGAACACACTAAAAGCTACTGAATCATACACTTTTTTTTTTGAGACAGAGTCTCACTTTGTTGCCCTGGCTAGAGTGCCATGGTGTCAGCCTAGATCACAGCAACCTCCAACTCCTGGGCTCAAGCAATCCTGCTGCCTCAGCCTCCCAAATAGCTGGGACTACAGGCATGTGCCACCACGCCCGGCTAATTTTTTCTATATATATTAGTTGTCCAATTAATTTCTTTCTATTTTTAGTAGAGATGGGGTCTCACTCTTCCTCAGGCTGGTCTCGAACTCCTTAGCTCAAACTATCCGCCTGCCTTGGCCTCCCAGAGTGCTAGGATTACAGGCATGAGCCACTGCACCCAGCCCATACACTTTAAATGAATGGATTTTATGGTGTGTGAATTATATCTCAATAAAGTTTTTATTTTAAAAAGCACTCAAAATGCTATTCAAGATTATTATGGGGTGAGGAGATAAGCTAGAGAGTGTTACAGAAGATGCTAAAAATTCTATCTGAAAGAGGAAATTCAGCATTTGAATAGGTACCTACCAAATGTTCTCCTTCTCAAAATGGGTTATAAGGAAGTAGAAGAGATGCAAAGAAAAAGGTATTTCATTCTTCACTCAGTTTCCTGGAACATTTTACTTTTATCAAAGATTATTCTTTGGTTTGGCTGTGTAGGAAGTACTTCTTCCAAAATACTTTTTCCTCTTCTATATCTTGAAAAGGCAAAAATGAATATTTTATGATTTGGATAATAAAGAACTTACATTTTTAGCTTTGATATTAATTTTGAAAGGCACTTAGCACAAATGAGCATTTTTTTCTCCCAGCTGGATATGTGTGTTTTAACACAAACAGTTTTAAACTTATCTAAGAGCGCTTAACAACTGGGCTATCCATGGAGACCATAAAACAAGCAGCTGTGGTGTTAATGACTATTACGCACTCCTGGCCAGCTGGGACTTGACAGAACATTGGACCACAGAAACCCTGTAAGTGAATAACATGGGAAACAGTCTATAAATAGGAAGAATATCAGTTATTCGCCAAAACACACAGACTCTGGTGTGACCACACAGAAAGGAGAAGGAACACCATCAAGATTTCTGACAAGTTGAGTGAATCTTGGACACCAAGACGGCAGTAAAGATGTTATGTTCTCCTGAGCAGATGTTAGGGACCAGCTTAAACCTCATCTCCTCACTGGGTCACTTTCCAGCTCTCCAAAAAGGGAAAGCTGGGCCTGGGAACCCCGACTGCTAGTGAGTGGCTTGTGGGGACTCTGGCCCTTATGCTGGGCGTCCTGTGTTCTCTCAAAAGCCAAAGCACAGCAAGGCAGGAGCAGGGGGCGGTGGCGGAGGGGACAGTTCTGGCTTACAGGGACTGTCCGCTTGCTTCAGAGATGCCGGAAGGATCTGGGGAAACTGGGGGGCCCTCCTGGCCAGTGTGCTCCCAGCAGGGTCATTTCATCCTGCCCTGCCATCCACTTCTGAGGGTGTTGCAGGCGGCGTTTGAGTGTCTCCCCAACCAAAGTCCTCATCACTTCCAAACATACCTCATTTGACACTTCTGTCTTTTGGCACATACTATTTCTCTTAGCCAGAATTTCCACCTTCTTTGTCTGCTAACCTCCCACGCATCCTTTCAAACTCACCTTCTCTGTGGAGCCTCCCCGGCTCCCTCAGGCAAAGTTAGTCATTGCCACCTCCACTCCCAAAGCTACCACGTCACGGCCCTTAAATCGTGCAGGGTTCTCCCTCCCCGGAAGGTGAGTACCTCAAATGCCAGGATTACAGGTTTGAAATCTCTACCACTTAGCATGTCTGGCTCATAGTAAGTTAATGAATGTTTGTGAATTCCACTGGATGGAGACCCTGACATGCAGCCTGAGAATGCACAGATGAGTAAGCCAGCTGCCAGGCGCAGGAGAGTGCTAAGAGTGTGCGTGCACATGTGTGTGTGTGTGTTATTAAGGAAGAAACTATTCAACGGAATAGCCAAAGCCAAAGGACTATCTCTAATGGAGCATTCTAGGCACCCAGAGGAGAGAGATTTATTCAAATCGTAGTATACTGTGTGTGTTAGTTGCTAGGGCTGCCATAACAAAGGACCACAGACTGAGAGGCTTGAACAATAGAAATCAATTTTCTCGCAATTTTGGAGGCTACATACAAGTTCTAAGATCCAGGTGTTAGCAGGGTTGGTTTCATCTTGAGGCCTTTCTTCTAGGTCTGTACCCGGATGTCTCCTCCCTGTTCCTGTCTTCACATGGTCATCCCTTGGTTGGTGTATGTCCATGTCCTAATCTCTTCTTCTTATAAGGATGCCAGTCATACTGGATTGGGGCCCACCCCAGTCACCTCTTTTAACCTTTTTTTTTTTTTTTGGAGACAGAGTCTCACTTTGTTGCCCAGGCTAGAGTGAGTGCCGTGGCGTCAGCCTAGCTCACAGCAACCTCAAACTCCTGGGCTCAAGCAATCCTGCTGCCTCAGCCTCCCGAGTAGCTGGGACTACAGGCATGTGCCACCATGCTCGGCTAATTTTTTCTATATATATATTAGTTGGCCAATTAATTTTTTTCTATTTTTATAGTAGAGACGGGGTCTCGCTCTTGCTCAGGCGGGTTTTGAACTCCTGACCTCAAGCAATCCGCCGGCCTTGGCCTCCCAGAGTGCTAGGATTACAGGTGTGAGCCACCGTGCCCGGCCTCTTTTAACCTTAACTACCTCTTTAAAGGACTTGTCTCTAAATACAGTCACATTCTGAGGTACAGGAGATTAGGACTTCAATATATACCTTTGGTGGGGGGGGGGCGGAATTCAGCCCATAACAGTGGGTAACTACCCACTTTGCCTGAAATTAAGGCTTACTTTGTGCATCAGTTCTGCAAACTCTTTTTACCTTCCTTGAACTTGATCTTCAGATCTAAACAGTGTTGACAGAGCCCCTGTATGGGCACACTTAGATGGTAATTGGAACTGGCACGTGTGGAGCCTGAATGCCAACGCAGACTCCAGCGTTTCCCAGTACTGCTCTTGATGGACAGACTAAGCCTGGGGGCCCTTTCTCGGGATGTCAAAAAGCGAGTGGTCTCTGACTTTACGAACGCAAGTCTGTGTGGGCTGCTTTGGAACCACGAATGAACATGCCATCTACGGTGCGATGCCAGCATTTGCTGTCGTTGCTCTCTGATTAGCAGCACACAGCACCAAACCAGGAGGCTGGAGAGGAGAAGAAGACCAAGTCACGTCTCTGTCCCATCCTTACAAGCTCCAATCACGTACAGCTGAAGACGTCCATCCCCAGTGCGGGACTGACAGCTAGGCCGATCATAGCAGCATGTCACCAAGGAGTTCTGCCTACAAGCACAGACATTCACTTCAAAATAGATAAAAATAATTATCATAATGTTCTGAAACTGTTCACAGTGAATTCCTCATGGAAAAAGCAATATTGGAGTAATTTCCTGGTGTAAAGTAAGTTTGGGTTTATAAGGTTGACACTCCAGAGATGTTCTTCCCATCCCTTAGTTTAATATTTCTCCAAGTGAGGTCCTAGGCTACCTATGTTGGACTCATGTGGGGTTCTTAGTCAACATGGATGTTCCTATGCCCCACCTTGTGTCAACTGAATCGGAATTTCTGGGTGTAGCTAGGAATCTGAGTTTTAATTCTTGTCTTGGGTAATTCTGCATATTAACATGTATGAACCACAGATTTAGTAACTCTTCCTGAAAGTGCAGGAGAGGAATCGCTAGGTGCGTAGTTCTGCCTGGACTGTGGTTTCATAATTCCCTTCCCTTCCCTTCCCTTGGGTGCAGTTCACCGAGACTGCATGAGACTAAGACAGCCACAAGGCCTCAGTGGTAGGTGCCATCGACTCAGCTCCTGATTCACACTTGGGGATCTGCCCACAACCCCATTTTGTCTCTCTTATCCTTTGTTCTTTGAAGTCACCCCTTGGAACAGTCCTCATTTAAAAAAAAAGTGCCTAAAGTTGTTTAATCCTGATATTACTCAACGTTGATGCTCGTGTGGTTAGTAGAAGGGCGCTCTCACACCCAGCTGCTGGGAGTGGAAACTGGTCTGATCCTTTCCGGAGGGCATTCTGGCAATCTGTAGTGAGAAATGATGAATTCTATTTTCAGAAATGAACCCCAAGGGAAAAATGAGAGATTCTGTTACAGATTTATATTCAAGGATATTCATCAGAGCCTTGTTTATCATAGTGATAAATATTCAACAAGTAGACAACTTGTCAAATTTGTACAATTAAAATATTCGGTAGTCACTTAAAATTTTGTTGTCACAAAATACCAAAAAAGGTAGGAAAATGCATTTTATCAAGTTTTTTGTAAAGTAGGGTGAAAATTTCTCTCTATATAATTCCAAAAAAAAGAAAAGATCTTTGTCTGAAAGGAAATATACCTAGTCTCTTAAAATTTTGTTGTCACAAAATACCTGAAAGGTAGGAAAATGCATTTCATCAAGTTTTTTTAAAAAGTAGGGTGAAAATCTCTTTATATATAATTAAAAAAAAAAGATCTCTGTCTGAAAGGAAATATATACTTAGTCTCTAAAAATGATTATCATTATGTCAGGAGTTTCCACAGGGAGAGAAAAGGGCCAGAACCTTGAGGACGCTATCACCCAAATCTTCAGTAAGTTCGTATGAATTCATTGCTCAGGCAGCTCGAGTGAACAGAAATTTGGGTTTGAAGTAGGCAATTAGAAACTAAAACCTTTAGGGTAGTGGCTCTCAAATTTCAGTATCTAAAAGAATCACTTGGGGAACTGGTTAAAATGCAGATTCCTTGGCCCTATTTCTAGAAACTTCTATTTAAGAGATGGGTTTTAGTAATCTGCATTTTAATAAGCTTGTGGGAGTAATTTGGCTATCTCACTGCAGGTGACCTGAGGGTAGTAGTGCCAAGGGGGTGAGGGGCACAGAAAAAGGTGCCAAATTATAAACCCTTTCCTTTCTCTTTCGTATTCACCTTTACCGAGACTATTAGAACAGTACTATCTGAAAGCCCTTTGTAGGCTAAATCCGAAGACACGGCCATTACTTTCAATGCGATTTCCAAAAGAAATTATGTTTTAAATTTTAAACAACGAATTCCCATCTGAAATTTTGAAATTCAAAGTGTCCCTATACTGGTGTCTGTGCCAAAAGGCTCCCAAGTGAAACTACTCTAGCTCGAATGTAACCTGCTATGTTAGGAAACCCATTTTCCCATGACATAAGCTTCATTTATTAAAATTTAAAAAAAAACCCATATCAACCTGTTTTAGAGAAGAGAAGACAAGTGTTCACTGTTAAATATTGGACTACATTCAATCGTAAGCTAAAAAGCTACATGTCAGATTTGAGCCTCTACTTCTTTTCATAAAGAGCTTTGGATTTTTGCCTTTTTTTTTTTTTATATTAAGAGGAATGGTATAAGAAATAGGGATGTATCCTAAGAGTTCTGATCAGTCTCTTTAGATTTAGTTTTGAATTTGGAATGGTCTCTTAAAATTTTATAAATTTGAAATTCAATAAATCTAAAGAATAAATTATTCAACAAAACTCCTTTGACAGGCATGGAGTAGAAAATAATAAAAATTACTAATGCTGGAAATGTACACAAATGTGTCATTGTACACTCAAAACTTGGTGATGAAAATCAGTTGTTTAATGGAAAGTTGAGCTGTGATTTGGAACCAGGTTTGAAAAAGCTGTGAGTTGGGATGGCAGTTATTTCCAAGTCTGTCTTTTGGCTGGGTGCAAATTATAGTGCAATTAAAGGGACTCCTTAGGTGCTACTTTCTACTTGCAATTTAATTAATTTGCAAAATAAATTAGTATGAAAATCAAAATTAAAGGCTATAAGAGCTGGGATGGATGATTACAACTTAAGCTATCCAAGATTGAGGGTGCTTGAACTAGATTAGTGATATTTCAAATTTTTCATTAATAACAAAACCCTTGGTCCAAAACCATAGAGCCATTTTGCTTAAGCAGAAACAGAGGCCTGGTGCTTTTTTGCCTGGCTTGTCAGCCCCATGAAGACCCCAGACTAGACCTTTGCATCACTTAGAATTATTCACTTGCAAGCAATAGAATCTGACTTTGGCCAGTTTTTAGAATTGCTGGGAAACCTGCAGAACAAAGCTTCAGAAAGAGAACCAGAATCAAGGAAGCTCCTGGGTTCTGGGAGACAGGAACTGAAAGGGCAGTCTCCTCAGGAATTGTCATCAGGACCAGGCTTGGTGTTCCTCAGCTCTGATTGTCACGTGTCTATCCCTTGATCTGGGGCTGTGAAATATTTTGATTGAGCAGCTGGTTGGGGGTGGCGGTGGATAGCAAAAGGGGAAGTGGATGTTAGGAGACTAAAACAACAAGAGCCCACTACAATGCCTTCTGAGCCCAGGATTCTGGGACCATTCCATTATTCTACCATTCCATTATTAGAGAATTCCCATTTGAGAACCAAAGTGATGCCTTGGCCCCAGAGAACTAGCTGCAGGCTCTGTTCCCATTTCAAGGTTGAAACTTGATGAACAACAGCATCAACACGGAAGACAAAATAATTAGGGGGATAATGGCAGTGTCTTTTGTGGTTTCTTTTTTATTGAATATTTGTGAAAAGCCTCAAGTTCTCACTCAGACCTTGACTGGATTTTTTGTTACCTTGGTTACATTTCTTAATTTTCCTGAGCCTCAGTTTTCTCATCTATAAAATATGAGCAAAAATACTTCATTGGGATTTTATAAATGCTTGTTACAGTGCTTGTCCTTAATAAATGGTAGTTATTATTAAATATTATTTTTCTAAAAGAGAATTCCCTCTTAAATAGTAATCATGGAAATTTATGGCTGTATTCTAATGAGTTCATTTTCATAAATTCAGTAAAGCTTGGAGATGTGGTAAACAGATAAATATTCTTGGACTGTCAACAACTAAGCCCAGGAGACAGACTAAATGAATGGTGTCAATTCACTAAAGCTACAAATTTGTGCTCCTGAACCCAAGGACATGTCACAGGGATTGTGTCCAGGTACATAACTGGTATTTATATTTGACAGCAACTGGGGCAACACTGTAGAAAGAGAATTACAAATGCTCATGCCTAAGATTTACCCTAGCTTTTTCTGAAAAGGTTTCCTCCCCAGCGACTTCCACATAATGGCATGGAATACCATATTTCTGTAGAATTTTGATTATATCCTGTCAATCCTCTGTCCTTTGGCAAACCAGAGCGGTTGCTATGACTTGCTGGTACCTCATTGTGATGACTAAAGTACAAATGAGTTTCAGGCCAACAATGTATACTGGAAATTATGAAACCACATGCTTCCGGAAGCAACTCACTAAAGAAGGATTTAAAAACAAAGAGTGACTGAAGTCTGGGGAGAAAATTCCACTCACTTAGTTCATCACGAGCACTTTATTAGGCATGGGAAGTGGGGGAAAGGAACTGTTTCTACTGCAGATTTACTAATTATCCTGGTGTGACCAGAATTATATCTGAAAGGGGGAGATTCCTGGCCCTCCCCTCTGTTGACAGAACATACTTCCTTCCTGTCGAGATTGTGAGTTGGAAAGTTTATCCTTCCCTACCAGAAACAAATGCCAGGGTTCAGAAACTCAGAGTCAACCCTCCAGAATGCTCCCAGCTTATTATTTCTAAAACCAATGAACCAAAAGCATTTATCTACCACCTGCCTTTTTATTCATCACTGCACTGCCTTGAGCTCTTAGAAGAAAATGGTAGTTTCGATACTTACAGATTGCGGACTCTACGTGGGAAGACAAGATGTAAACACATGTAATGCTAAGGCCAAGTAGAAATTAATTTGAAATGAAAACGCATTCCTGCGACTCCCAGGCCCAGTGGGGTTGCATAGCTGGCCAAAACTCCTTGCTCAGCTAGAGGAGATTTCAATCAGCAAGCTTATCTGCACTAAAGGAACAGGGTCCAGATTTGTCACCAAGCCATGTTTGAAGGAACAGGCAATTTGTTGAAGTCATTTCGGATGCAGGAAATCCTGTGTTTACTACCTAGGAAATACTCCATAAAAATTTGGATTTTTTCCCCCTTGTAATGCTCCTTCGAATTGAAATTTGGCAACAGAGGCACTGCTGATAAGAACGTTGCTCAGGAAATGACAACACAGTGATAGCAGATCATACACAATAGGCCTTACTTCTTTGTTTTCACTCTGGTTTTCAAAGTTAGTAATAGAAGTGCCTTCTTCGGGAAGTCCAAACATTCACTGGCCCATCCTAAACTCATTTCTCCAGTGCTAATGCCTTCACGGAGGCACTGCCATCTTCCTGAAAATGTCTAAAGGACATAAGAGAGAAACACCTTCACATTACACATGGACTCATCTGCAAACATACTAGAGGATAACGTGTAAAAGGGACAGCAAGACTCTCTAGGTCTCAGTTAATCTAACTAACCCAATTAAATGGGCCTGAAGTAGGCTCTTTCTAAAATCACCAGCTTTGGCAATAATGTCTATAATGGTGACTAAAGAGATTCCTCAAGTCAAAAGATCTATCAGGAGGTGTAGACAAAATCTGACGTTTCACAGCATGACAAAGATGTACTGTAATACATCTAAAGGGAAAAAACATCAACAGAGACCTCAACAGGGCACTAGAAGGGTGAACAGATGTAGCACTTCAATGGACTGTCTCCAGTGCTGTCCAAAGAGCAAAAGACTGAGTATTATAGTTCCATTGGCAAGGTTAGTACTAGAGGAGCAAGGGTTCCTCCTTCATATTAATTTAGCTGTGAGAAATTACTTACATTTGTTTTCCTTTATTTTATTGTTTTCTAATTTTTCAGTTAAACTTTTAGTTCATTTTTAGTCATTTCTCTTTTTAAGACATGAAGGCATTGGCAAACATACCTTTGCCTCTGAGTGCAGTCGTGGCTGTATTCTATATATAGTGGCTTGGTTTTTTTTATATGTAGTAGTCTTATATTCATTATTTTATAAATTAAAATTGCCAGATTCAGCAACCCCCAGTTAAATTAGATTTCAGGTAACAACAGATAAATGCTTAGTCTGAGTATGTCCCAAATATTGCATGGGACATACTTAGATTTAAAAAATTATTCATTGTTTATCTGAAATTTGAATTTAACTGGGTTCCTATATTTTGGGTTCCTATATTTATCTGGCACCCATATAAAAAAATAGATCTTAGATATAGCTTTTGGCTAACTTTGACCCCGTGTTTTTTGGAGGATCTTCCTTCCAAATGATTGTGATTTTTTTTGTTTAAATTTTTCTTATTAAATTCTATTTTTGTGTATGTGTTTCAACTTTAGAAATAACCATAGCTGAGTGGTCTCAGCTAGGATGATTTTTGCTACCTGGGGATACTTGGCAATGTCTGGAGACATTTTTGGTTGTCACAACTTGTTGGTGGGGGGGTTTATTGATTGTACTGGCATCTAATTGGTGAAGGCCAGTGATACTGCTGAACATCCTATAAATTGAAGTCATTCATTCAATTTAGCAAACATCTATTGAGATTTCCTGGTATGTCAGACCTTGTTCCAAGTGCTGGGAATACTCAGTAAACAAAACAGACAAATGTTTCGGACTTCGTGGAGCTTGTATTATAATGGGTAGGGTAGGATCAGAAGACATAATAAACAAATTATATGCAAAATATATGATAATAAGTGTTGTGCAGAAACAAAGAGCAGAAAATAGGGATGAGTTCTGAGATGGGCATGAATTTGTAATTGTAAATTGGGTGGTGGGGAAGATTACATTAGAACAAAGTAGAACAAGACCTGACAGAGAAAGTGAAGTGATTTCTAAGAGAAGAACGTTTTAGGCAGAGGAAACAGAAGCGCAAAGTGGTTTGGTGCTTCGTCTGCTCAGGGAAGGAGAGGAAGCCAGTGTGGCTGGAGAACACAGGGGAAGAGGGACAGTGGTGTGATGAGGTCAGAGGGGTAACGCCCAGCAGGGTTGGCGTCCAGATGATGTGGGGTGGAGGAGGCCATTGTGAGAACTGTGGCATTTACTTCTACGTGAGATAAGAAGCCTTGGGAGGGTTTAGGCGAGCAATGTGATTTTACATACACTTTGGAAAGCATCACTTCAGCTGTTGTGTTGAGAATAGACTACGGGGGCCAAGGCTGAGGCAGACAGAACAGTTAGAAAGCCACTGCAATAATCCAGGAAAGAGATGATGATGCTTTGATCAGGGTGGTAACAGATCAAATTCTGGATGTGTTTTGCAGGTAGAGCCAGCAGAATGTGCTACAGGATGGCTGTGGGTTGTATGAAAAAAGGAGGAATCAATGATGACTTCAAGGTTTTTGACCAAAGGAACTAGAAAGATGAAGTTCCCATCATTAGAAATACAGCAGAGTAGGAGAAAGTTTAAGTTCAGTTTTGGACATGTTGGATTTGAGACATCGGCTAGATTTCAGAGAGGAGAAATTGAGTGGGAAGTTGGACGCATAAATCTGGAGGCCTGGACTAGATACACAAATATATGAGTTATGAGTATATATGACATTTAAGACTTCATATGTATAATTTTTAACTCTACTAATATAAGAACTTCTAAGCAAAAAAAATCTTTGACCCTCTATTGTTCTAATTTCAAAAATAAAAATGAGAGCACATCCCCCAGTTATGCCCTATGAAAGACTGGGAAATTGCCAGCACGTACTTCCCTATTTATTCATTGAAACTCTTTATACCTATATTTCTTCAATTCAGAATTCTTAAATTTTATTAATCTCTTGTTTGGCTGGAATATATGTTTAAGAAATCTTGGAGGAAAGGGTATATGAAGGGTGCTGGGGTCTCTAAGAGGATCCCCAATAAATAGCACCTCTCTATCCCTTTTACCCTCCTGGGTTTTGAACAGATTGAAGAAAGACAGATGCAAGATGTTATGGACTGAACTGTGTCCCCCCCCCAAATTCATATGTAGAATCTGTAACCCCCAGTATGACTATATTTGAAGATAGGGACTTTGGGGAAGTAATTGAGGTTAAAGGAGGTCATATGGGTAGAGTCCTAACCCAATAGGACTGGTGTCTTTCCAAGAAGAGGAAGAGACACCAGAGAGTGTGCACTCTCTTTCTCTTTCTCTCTGCAAAGGGAAGAGGCCAGGTGAGGACATAGCAAGAAGGTGGCTGTCTACAAGCCAGGAAGAGAGGCCTCACTAGAAACCAACTCCGATGACACCTTGATCTTGGATTTTAGCCTCCAGAACTGTGACAAAATAAGTTTTTGTTGTTTAAGCCACCAAGTCCGTGATATTTTTTTATGGCAATTAATACACAAAATTTAAAACAAACAAACAAAAAAAAACACTTTCATGTTGATAGAAGCCCAGTTGGAGAATGTAGCTTAATATGAGAACAACAAATCCTACTAACCATGCCCTAGAAAAAAAGCAAGCAGCCCGCCCAGTGCAAGGGGTCGTGGGCTCCCAGCAGGCCTCTCCACGTGGTAGAGCCCCCTCACCCACCACCCCGGGGCAGCTGTTCTCAAGAGAATAAGAGATCAGAATGAGCCTAGCATGCTCTGTTATTATTCTGAAATTTACCAATCCATACGGCAGAATAAACAAATGGGTAGGGAAAGGCCAAAAGAAAGCTCAATTCTCATGGAAACCGGGGGAAGCAAAAGAATTCTCCCTCTAAAAAAGCCTGTGCTTCCTGAGCTCTTGTGTTGGTGTAATTAAGCACAAAGTCAAAGTGGTTTTGTGCTTCCTGGTGGCCTCCAGCTTCTTTTCCTTCCCAGGGGGAGAAAACTGAGGAGAGAATCGTCAGGGTGTTTAAAATCCCTTTAGAGCATAATGGTTTAGAACAGTGGTCTCCAACCTTTTTGGCACCCGGACTGGATTCATGGAAGACAATTTTTCCACAGATGGAGGTGGGAGGGGTGGAGTGGGGCCGGTATGGTTTCAGGATGATTCAAGTGCTTTATGTTTATTGCAGTCAAACCTCTCTGCTAATGATAATCTGTATTTGCAGCCGCTCCCCAGCACTAGCATCACCGCCCCGGCTCCACCTCAGATCATGAGGCACTAGATTCTCACAAGGAGCCTGCGACCTACCTCCCTCGCATGCGCAGTTCGCAATAGGGTTTGGGTCCTGCAAGAAACTAACACCACAGCTGATCTTACACGGAGCTTATGTGGTGATCCATGCTGTGGGGAATGGCTGTAAATGCAGATGAAGCTATGCTTGCTAGTCTACCTCTCACCTCCTGCTGTGCAACCTGGTTCCTAACAGGCCGTGGACCAGTACCAGTCTGTGGCCAGGGGCTTGGGGACCACAGGTTTAGAGAACTCATTTATTAAGGGTTAGGTACTGAGGAGGAGCATAATACTTGTGTGAATATTTATTTAGAAGGCGTTAGATACTAAGACATAAAGGCACGTGTTTCACCAGCTGGCATCCACATTTCTGTTGTCAGCCAAGTCTCTTTCTCCTTCCCCTCCATCTGTCACTCATTCTCTCTCCCTCCCACCCGCCTTTCTCTCTTTCTCTCTCCCACACCCCATTCCTCCCCTCTCCTATAAATGTCTTGTAGTAGTGAAAGAATCAAGAGGCAGTTTGAGGGCTTTACTACCCTGCTCCATAATCCTTGTCAATTCCTATAAGCAATTCTGAATATTAAACAATTTAAGTAAAATTAGGGTGCTTGCTCTTTGTTTACATATTTGTTCATTTGTTCCATATATATGAGCTGAGGAACCATACTTAGTGGGTATTTCTTCCAAATACTGAATATTTCAGTGAACAAAATAGATCAGAACCCCTGTTCTTGTGGATATTACACTTACTGTGGGACTGGAGAGGACTGATAATACACAAAGTGTGTAAATAAGTTATATTAGTGTACTAGAAAGTGGTAGTGCTATAGCAAAGTAGAGCTGGATAAAAGATATTGGGATTGTGGGCCCAGGGAAACTTTAAGTAGGGTGGTCAGGCAGGGTAGGTCCCACTGAGAAGGGACATTTGAGTAAAGACCAGAAATAGGGTGAAGAAGAAAGTCACGTGGATACCGAGGGGAAGAGCATTACAGTCTAAGGGAATAGCCAGTGCAGCAGCTCCGAGGTGCACATGTTCAAGAGACAGCAGGGAGGCCAGGAGCCTGGCGAACAGAAAAGACTCAGGGATGAGTTGAGAGAGGGATAGAGCAGGGGATTTGCAGGTATAGGAACTTGTTGGTTGGTGCAAAGCCCCTTTGGCTTTTACTCTGATGAAGTGGGGACTGTTGATTGATGAAATGAGAACCAGTGGATATATCGACACATCAGAAAGACAAGCCCTCTAAGCCTGATAACAATTTTTCTTCCCTGCTTTCTCTCTTGCAACCAGATTGCCTCCTCTAAGTTTTATGAAATTGAAATAACATATGCACAAAGGTCTTGATTTCTTGTTATTAATTTTACCCTGACCTCAGAGATATTTTCTTTCATTTACAAGTTTAGGTCGGTCTTTGACTCTCTAGGAGGAAGAATAATGGCCCTTAAAGATATCCACGCCCTCATGCCTAGAACTGGGTATGTGTTATTTTATATGGCTAAAGGGATTTTGTAGGTATTATTTAAGGTTGTGACTTTGAGATGGGGATATTTTCCTAGCTTATTAGGTGGATCCAATCTAATGACATGGATCTTCAAAAGCGGAGACTTTTTCCTGGCCATGGTCAGAGAGAGACATGACAATAGAAGACGAGTCAGAGAGATGCAATGTGAGAAGGGGTCAACCGGCCATTGGGGACTTTGAAAATGGGGATAGGGGGTCACAAGCCTGGGAAAGCTGGACAAGGCAAGGAAACAACATTGCTAATAGCTTGGTTAAATCAGACTTCTTACTTATAGAACCCTAAGCTAATAAATGTGTAGTGTTTAAACCACTACATTTGTAGTGATTTGTTACAGCAGCAAGAGGAAAATAATATAGACTCCACTTTTTTACTATTGTAGCTTTGATTGATACCTTAGTTCTATTTGACTTTGGTTCTTCTTCAAGGATACTAATTATTTATAAGTTGGATTTCCATTTTCTGTCACTCATTCTTATATATATTCTCCCTTTCCTATCATGTTTACTTACTCATCCTTTTTCTAAGCATTTTCTAAAACTATTGTAATATATACTTCTCTTAATTTGCTTAGTTATGTTCTTTTCCACTTCCAAAGCAGCATTTTATTCCATTGTTTGGATTCTGAAACTTTTCACAATGTTTTCTTCTTTTTATCAGCAGCTTTTATTTCTAGTCACCTTTCATCTAGATCCATTTTTATTCATCCTGTTCCCTTATATTTCTTCTAATTTTATAGAGCCTATGTTTACTTGAATTTCAAAAGAACGCAAAATGGAAGCTTTCCAGAATTTACTTCTATTTCCTATGGCAGACACCCTTCAAAAGATGCGCTTTCTCTTTGCATCTCAGTTATGATGCTCCCACTTGTTGCTCTTCTTTGTAAAAAAAGACAAATAAGTAAATATTAATTAATTAATCATTACCCAAGGAACAGAGGAAAGTTAAACTAGAAAATACTGAAGTTGGTTACTCATAGGTAGATGGGGTTGGGGTAATGGAGTGGAAGGAATACAAGAAGGAATGATGGTTCTGTGAGTATACTTTTTCATGTAGTTTTGACTAGAAAGTACTATGATCAATGATGGTCAACAGTGGACTGTACATATGACTGTGGTCCCATAAGATAATGGAGCTGAAAAACTCCTTTCATCAAGTGACATTGTAGCCATTGTAACATAGTGCACAATTATTTTAGTTTTTATAAATTTAGTATAACCTAAGTGTACTATGTCCTACAGTAGTGTACAGTAATGTCCTAGGCCCTCATATTCCCTCATCACTTATTCACCGACTCACCCAGATCACCTTCCAGTCCTGCAAGCTCCATTCATGGTAAGTGTCCGATATAGATGTACCATCTTTCATACCATATTATTTAATATTACTGTACCTTTTCTATGCTTAGCTATATTTATATATGCAAATAATTACCATCATATTACAATTGCCTGCACTATTCAATATAATAACATGCTGTATAGGTTTGTAGCCTAGGAGCAATAAGCTATACCGTATATCCTAGGTGTGTAATATAATAATAGGCCGCACAATCTAGGCTTGTGTAAGTACACTCTATAATGCTCCCACAAGATAAAATTGCCTAATCACACATTTCTCAGAACGTAGCCCCGTTAAGTGATGCTAGTAACATATAGTAGTGTGTTACCAGCCTACATATTCAAACAATCAAATGAAATCAATAAGAATCAACACAGGGAAAAACCTAACTATAGCAGAAAGAAGATGGAAATGAATGAATTTAAGTGTATTTCATACGGTTACTATGACCATACTGAAGGGGGAGAAAAAAGAAGAAAGAACCAGTCCAAGTCATTTATGAACACAGTTTTTGATTATATAATCCTCGTTCTGGAATAGAATGGTATGTGGGGAGGGGAATAGAAGGGGGAACAAGTATGAACAAATTCTGAACTCTTTTTAGTAGGTTAGTTTTTAGTAGTGTTACATAAGAAGCAATTTTCAAACTCTTAGATTTAATATAGGACTGGGCAAATGAGGACATCTGCTGATGCGTTGGGAGTTAGGGTTCTCACTGTGAAAGAAGAGATGTACAAATACAGAACAGGGGAAGGCAAGGAAGAGTGCTGTAGGGTTGGAGTAGAATTTGAGGAATTGGTGTGAACTCATCACTTCTAAAACTTGTGCATGTATATGCATGTTTTTGCACACACATACATATGTGTGTATGCATGCATATTTGTTTTATGTGTTATATGTATGCATAGATGTATACATTTCTTCACTCTGTCTACGTAAAGGATCAGAAGCAGAGTTTAATATTGGTCTTTAATACCATTTCCCACCAAAATCAGTGTTTCTTGGAGAAATGGTTGACTCCGAGGCTGGGGCAGGGTAGGTCTAAGATAAATATGGAAACTTTTGTTATGCCAGAAAGTTAGGAAATATTTTTTTAAAAAAAATGACATAGACACAGAAGCAAGCTTGAGAAGGCCCCTCCTGGTCAAATCTGGAGCAATTTGGGCAGAAAAATAACTAAGTACAGTTATAAATTATAAACTGCTGGGGGAAAAATGGGAATTCATGAGCCCATCCTGATAATAGGTAAATTATTTAATGGAGAAGGTAGGAGGGCTCTTGCTTACAGTAGAATGCTGAGGACCAAATGGTCATTGTGCAGAGTGTTAGAGTTGAACAATCATCATTTATAGCCATCATAGTAAAGACCGATTCAGACAAGAATAAATAGTGGCTGCTAAATCTAGGGGAAATTTTAGATGATGAGCAGACCATTTAGTAATTGCAAGAGAGGAAAAACAAAACAAAACAAAACAAAACCCTGTAATTATGCAGAGAAAAAAATTGGACAATACCTTGACTGAGTGATCAAAATGATATCACCTGTGAAGGCCAGATGAACATGGTGTGTCTCCAGATGAGATGCCCCGATACCACCTATGCATGTTCTCACTAGGAATGCATAACCTCACTCTAATAAAAAGCATCAGACAAACACAAAAGGAAAATTACAGGTAAAAACTGGTGGCGAGGGGACTGTATTTCATAGCTCCTGGAACTTTTTTTAGATTTCAACGACAGCAATGACATTGCTCTGACCTCTGCTCCCATGTTCACATCTCCTTCACTCTCCTGTCTCTTTCTTGTAAGGACCCTGGGGATTATACTGGAACCACCTGGATAATCATCCAGGCTAATTCATCCTCTTATTTCAAGATCCTTAACTAAATCACATCTGCAAAGCCCCCTTTGCCACGCAAGGTCACGTATTCACAGGTTCTTTGGATTAGGACATGGGCACCGTTTGGGGGCCATTATCCTGCCTATCACAGGACTGTTCTTCAAAAATGTCAACGTTACAAAAAACAAAGAAAGGCCAGGGAGTATGTAAGGCTAAAGAAATACGACGATTAAATGCAATATCTGATTATGGTTAGATTGTTTTCTGGAGGGGGGAATGCTATAAAGGACATTAATTATTATATCAGCTGACAAAATTGGAACATGAATAGGATAATTAAAGTTTCAATTTAAATTCATGAAGTTGATGCGTGTACCGAAGTTATATAAGAGCATATATCCACTCTTAGGAAAGGAGCATTTGAGTGTTGAGGAATGAATGACCATGATGTATGGAATTTATTCTCAAATGGTTCAGGAAAAAAATTGTCTATGCACATACACATAAAGAGCAAGAGAACAAATGATGAAGTAAATGGGGTGAAAGTTAATAATAAGTGAATCTGGGAAAAGGGGTGTTCCTTGTGTTATTTTTATTTTTGCAAATTTTTGTAAGTTTGAAGTTAGTTTCAAATAAAAATCTAAAAAAATAATCTATCCAAACTGCCACTTAGTCCTGAACTTCAGACAAGGTCCCTGATGTATGGTCACTCAGGCTTTGGGCATCTATCTAGTCTAGATGTGCGAGTACTTCTAAGGAAGGGGTTACTCAGTATCTTATGAGGCAGCCTGTTTAACCACTTCAGTACAGCACTCACTAGCTGCGAAACCTTGCCCACAGCCGGCACTCACAGTCCGCACGATAGTTTGTGCTGTGCATTGACGACGGATCCGTTTTGCTCTTGTGTGATGAGGAAAGCTTTAAAGCACTGAAAGCTTGTTTTACTTTACAGGCAGTTTTACTTGTAATGTAAATCAGAATAGGTAACATATACATATATGTTTTCATTACGTTATTTTTAAATGTTCACAATTTTATTTTGATAAATGAAAAATTAATAAAGTCATATCACGGCTGTTGGCTAAAGTCGACGCTCGGCTGTATGCGTTCATCAGTGGCTATCAGTTATAGTTGACGCTGGTACCAAAGTGGTTAATTGCTGGTTAGTGTTAGAAGTTTGAAAGTTCTCTGTGGGTTAAGAAAAATGAAATCGGCTGGGCGTGGTGGCTCACACCTGTAATCTTAGCACTCTGGCAGGCCGAGGCAGGCAGATCGTTTGAGCTCAGGAGTTCAAGACCAGCCTGAGCAAGAGTGAGACCCCCGTCTCTATTAAAAAAATAGAAATTCGCTGGACAACTAAAAATATATACAGAAAAAATTAGCCAGGCATAGTGGCACATGCCTGTAGTCCCAGCTACTTGGGAGGCTGAGGCAGGAGGATCACTTGAGCCCAGGAGTTTGAGGTTGCTGTGAGTTAGGCTGATGCCATGACACTCTAGCCTGAGCAACAGAGCGAGACTCTGTCTCAAAAAAAAAAAAAAGAAAAATGAAATCAATTGGTTGGTGACTTTCACCCATTGGTCGTATCCTTGGCTTCTGGGGAAATACAGAATGAGTTTTCTCTCTCTTTAAATATTTGAGACCAGCTGTCATATCTTCTTAATTTATTTTACATGCTAAAAGTTTCTTGTCAGTGGTTGCTTATGAGTCAGTTCATAAGCCTCCTCACCAGCATGCATTTTCACTTGTCAGCGTTGCTCTTAAAATGCAGTGTCCACAAGAACAGCACATGCCAGCTGTGTCCCCTCCAGGGAAGACAGCAGTGGGCCCTTCCGTTTAGCTCGATTTGTTCTCTCCTCCTTTTCCAACCACATTCTTCCTAGGGCACCACAACGGCCTCTACAGGGAAAAGTCGTGTTAATGAGAGACATTGATTTCATGATGAAATCAATGCATGTGGTTTGGGTGCAGCCCAGCTGGGGCCCTGAGGATCGTCGTTACCACAGTTACTTAGTAAAAGGAAACCCCGGAATGAGCCTGGTTACTGATTAAATGTAACGTCCTCTAAGCAATTGCCCTTCCACCATTCCCCTTCCCGAACAGCTAGGGCAAGAAGCCCGGGTTCTTGGCTGTGGCTGATAAACAGTGCGATCAGGACAGTTTGTGTAATTCTAGTTAGCAAGTTGGCTGCAGTGAATTCCCAGCACACAGGGACTGGGAGCCTCAGAGGCAGGACTGCAGCATCCTACAGCGGGAAGTCTTGGAACTGCTCTGTCCAACTTCCACAATGGGAAGAGAAGGTGTTCGGGAGACTGACAGGGTGGCCGCTCACATCTGACAGCAATAAAGACAAATCTGGACCTCAGAGTTCTTGGGTCCTAGCATGTTGTCTAAGATGTTGTTGGTGCAAGGGAACAGAACAGGCAGATGGGAATTTGGGAGTGTGTACTTTCGTGACTGCGGGTAGTTTCAGAATTGGTCGGGGTTTCCTTTGCCATAGTCTAGTGAGGGAAAAGTCAATGTCAGTTGTCCTAGAAGCGTCACTTCTCCAGATCATGTGAAAGAGGGTCCCTTCCCCATTGCATTAATGCTTTGGCAGTGAGCGGGTGGCATAGGGCCTGCGTGACCCCTCTCCTGGCAGTGCCTCTAGCAGACGTTGGAAGGTCATGCTTTCAGTGTGAACGCACCAGTGATAAAAACGTCAGGTCACTGAACAGCTGCTGCTCTTCAGGGTCAAATAGCTCACATTCAAGGCAATAGGAGAGAACTGTTTTCTGCAAATGGCATTTGAAGAGAATTCCTAATAATGAGGCCT
>VSMD01137216.1:0-54455 GCA_008750895.1 Mirza zaza | reverse complement strand
CCCATCCATCTACCCATCCATCCACCCACTTACACAACCACCCACCCACTCATCTACCCCTTCACACACCCACCACACACACACCCCCCCCGTCCACTCTTCCACTTACACACCCATCACACATCATCTACTCACCCACCCTCCCTGCATACACACAAATGTATCATACACACACATGTACACACAGAGGATAACTGGTACTAATACTGCCTTTTATTGAGTCGAGTTTGCTTTAATCTCTCTTGGCGGTTTTAGAGACTGCTGAATTTGTCTCTTGTAGAGCTCCGGACCAGGGTCCCATTTCTAATATTATTATTCTTTGCTCTTTCACTTCTTAATGTAAACCAGATGTCATCTGGAGGCCTTTTAGCCCCCTGTGATCTCAGCAAAATTTCCCCGAATGTCCCTTCTTCCTCCCCCACCTCTGCTCCACTCCAGAGGAGGTCCCAGGTCCTTGCTTGGATTTCTCCGAACTCTTGGCCTTTTCTGCCTCTCGGGCTCCAGTTCCTAGTGGGTTGCCTCTGACCTGCAGCATACCACATCTTTGTTTTTTTAATTTAAATTAAAAATTTGTTTTTGCATAATAACAACTACAAAAAAAATTATTCACAGTATTAACACTAGGCCCATGTGAGTTTAGCAGATTCTGAGAAGGTTTTTGGGAGGTGTTTTAGGAATGATCACATTTCAGAAACCTGATTCTCTCACCTCTTTTCTCACCTGTCTCTCACCTCCACCCCCGGCACAGCCAGTGCTTCTGCGCCTGCTATGCCAGCCCTGTCCCTGGGGTCTGGGGATTCTTTGAAACTGGGGGGCCAGCTGTCAGCAAGCCCCTTACAAACTCATGTTGGGTGATTAAACACATGGGCTCTGAAGTCAGATGTTTGACCTGAGAAAGTGGGAAAATGGGGGAGAAAGAACCGCTTGGGGAAGGAAAAATATCAAGAGTTGGCTTTGGCCACACTGTGTTTGTGATGTCAAGTTAGGTATCCAGGGACCTCGGTCTGGCATTCAGGAAGGAGGCCGGGGCGGAGGACACAGACTCAGGAATCTGTCACCATGGTCAGGGCTTTCTGCAGCCTTGGGAATGGATCCATCTCTTAGGAAGTGAGTATCCTCTGACCTCCAAGTCCCCACAGCCTGTATCTGTCCCTCTGCTTGGAGCCCATAGCTCAGAGACGTCAAGAAACTTGACTGAGGCCACACAGCTAAGTGGGTCAGAGCTGAGATTTGAAGCGGGTGTGTCTGACATGGTGCTGGGCTCTTTCCAGCACAGGAGTCATCCGGCCCCCGCATCTCTTCTAGAAGAAGAGGGGAGGTGGTGGAGGGGCTGTGCCCCAGGGAGAGGGGCTCGCTGGATGGGACTGCAAGCTGGTGTGGGGTCCCACGGGGGGCCTTGGGGTGAGGAGGTGGCAGAGGCCACCCCCAAACTGAGATGCGGGCCCAGGGCTGGCAGGGGAGGTGCTAACGAGAGGGCCCCGGTCAGGGTGCCCACCTGCCATTCGCTGCAAAGGGGGGGGCAGGTGGGAGAAAGGAAGTGACAGTCAGGACCACAGGACGGTCGAGGTTCTGGTTAGTGGTTGGAAAGTACCAGAGATTCTTCTTTCAACTAAAAACCAGAAGGAAGTCAGGTTTTTTTTTTTCTTTCTTTTTAAAACTGAGACAAATGCAGCATTTGCAAAATAAGCAGCAGTACACAGAGTGGGGCTGGAAGTCACCAAACACTGTGACATTCCCCAGAAGAAGGGCTTAGTTCATGTGGGGTAGGACAGAGCACTCTGAATCGAGCTGCTGAGCAGTGGCAGGATGGCACTATGTTGTCACGACACAAAGAAAGGGGGGCGTGGCAGTGGTTTGGCCGCTGTGTCCTCTCTCTGGCAGAGCAGAGAGTGCAGGCAACAGCCAGTCAGCAGCAGCAGGTTCCCCTCTCACGCCAGGCCCTCGTGGCTGTGCAGAAAGAGGAAGTGGTTTGGAGCCACACACACCTAGGTGTCCCTCTTGGCTCTGCCAATTCCTAGAGAGGTAACCTGGGGCAACATGCTTCTCTCTGAGTCTCAGTTTCCTCATCTGGACTAGGGATGCTAAAACCTCCCTTGCTGGGTTGTTGTACAATTACTGGTCGTGTGCCTAGCCCAGAGTAGGTGCTCAATAAATGGATGGATGGATGGACAGATGGATGGTTGCATGGTTGTCTAGCTGGCTAAATTCAACAAGTATTTATGGAGTGCCAAGTCTGTGCCAGGCACGATACAGCTGGAACCAAACCACAGTCCTTGGTCCCGAGGAGCCCACGTTCTAGCTGAAAAGACAGACGTGCAAAGACATAGTAGATAATAAAGTAGGAGAGACATGATGTTCAGGGTTGGGGTGGGGAGGTTAATATTTCAGACAAGGTGGCCTGGGAAGGGCTCGTTGAGAAGCCGACTGTTGAGCAGAGATCAGAAGCGATTAGGGAACAAGGCAGGGAGTTATCTGGGGGAAGACCGTTCCAGGCAGAGGGGACAGCTGGTACGAAGGCCCTGAGGCCAGAGCATGCCGTATCAGCGCGTTGACTTTTGGTCTGAGATCTCTTGAACCTCAGGATGATTTTTCTTGCTGGAAGGCTCCTTCTTGCTCCAGAGGGTTCTGGGCCAGAAAAAATCTAAAGGGATACATGCCTGGCCTTAGGCTTCTAGGGGTCTGGCTGTGTCCCCGAGGACCAGAAGTGCCTAGTTGAAGGAGGATCTTCTTGGACTCCTTACTCCTCATGTTGAATCTGTAGCCAAGTTCCTTCAATTCTGCCTCCAAAGCATCTCTCAGCTCTGTCCACTTCTCTCCATCCCCACTGCCACCTCCCACTGTCACCTGGCGACCACAGTGCCACTCAACGGACCTCTCTGCTTCTTCCCTTCCCTTTGTCCCCTACCCAAGAGGAGACAGGTGACGGCGACAGTCCCCTGCCTAACCTGTGTCAGTGGCTCCATTCGTAAGGACGGAGACCAGGGTCCTTAACATGGCTCAGGAGGCCTCACAGCCACCTGGCACCTGCCTGCTTCTTGTCCACCCTTTCCTCCAGCTTAACGGAATGGCCAGTTTCCTTAGTATACCTCAGGGCATGCCCTCATGTTCACTCTGGGACTTTGACCTTGCTATTTCCTTTGCATGGAGCACTCCTGCTTGCTCCTTTCCAGGCTAACTCCTAGTTATCCTTTAAGTCTCAGCGTAGACATCACTTTTCCACCCCTTCACCCCCCTCCCCCCCCCCCCCCCCCGCCCCCAGGAGATGGGTCAGTGTGGCAGACTGTGTTTTCCAAAGTTGGTGGCCACAGTAGTTTCCATACCACGTGGTCCTCTTACAAGGTGACCTTGATACTCTTCCCATTGAGTGGTGGGACCCATGTCCTGTCCCCTTGAATCTGGGCATAGCTTTGTGATTGGTTCCATCCAAAGAATACAGCAGAAGTGACACTATGGGACCCCAAGGCTAGAATATAAAATGGCCATGCACTTCTACCTTGCTCTCTGGGGACGCTCACTCTTGTGACGCAATCCCATGCTGGGAGGAAGCCCAGACTAGCCAGTGGAGAGAGACATTGTGGAGAGGCCCCCTGCAGGCGTCCTGGACGACAGCCAGCATCAAGCGGCGGATGTGAGCGAGGGTGCCGCCAGGTGATTCCAGATGGCTGCCTGGTCACCCCCAGACTTCTGACATCTCAGCTCAAGCCCCAGACATCATGGAACATCCCCACCATCCGAATCCCTGCTCTAAAGAGTCCACAAGCATAATAAAATGGTTGTTTTGTGCTGCTGAGTGTTGGGATGACTTGTTACTCAGCAGTTGCTGACAAGTGCACTTAGCAACTGTGCTTCCTCTCGGCTCTTCCATAGCTCTCCCCCGTCACAGACTGAAGATGCTGTGCTCGGTTGCATTGCTTTTCTCCTCCTCTGGGCAGTATCTTTCATGAGGTCTCCTATTCAGGTTCGTTTTTCCTGAGCCTAGCACAATATACAGAAGCACTGGAATATTTTAAAATATACTGATTTTTAGAATCAATGTCGATGTCTGGTATAAAATATATCATCCTTTTTTTAAAAAGAAAATTCCAAAACTGAAGTCCCTTTAGCCACTATACCCAATTCCTGGCCCTCGTTGCTCTTATGAACGTGGTATATATCTTTAAGGACCTTCAAATACTTCCAAATCCATCGGTATGCACCTTTAGTATTGTTCTGAAAACCCAAAGATGTAGCATTCTCTGTATATATTTCGAAACTTGATTTTTTTTTTTCACTCATCTATGTGTTTCCGAGAGCACTCCTTGCTGATATATATAGAGCTGGTTAATTTCTCGTACCTTCTGTATGGCATTTCACTATGTTAGTAATTGCCTTTTGTTTTCTCAAGCTATTCCTGTGTTGATGGGCATTTATGTTGTGTCTGCCGACTTGCCATCGTAAATAGCACTTCAGAGAGTGGTACGGCACTAGCCACCTTATGCCTGTGTGGAGAGTTTCCTGATTTCAGTTGCTCTCAACTTGGCTGCAGGTAGAATCACCTGGAAGCTTTTGCGATCCCACCAATGTCCCGCACCTCCAAATTCTTAACTGAGGGGTCGGGGGTCAGCATTAGTAGTTTTAGAAGCTCCTTTAGGTGGTTCAAATATGCAGTCAGGGACCCGCCGTTCTCCGGTGTACATCGTAGGTGTTGGTGGTGGAGTTACTGGGCCAAAGTAAAAACGGCCAACCCCATTTTTGCTAGGTCCTGCTCAGCTGCTTTTCAAGGTGGCTGAACTTATTTGTATCCCCGCTGATAGCGTGCGAGAGAATGATGACTGCTTTGTGCGAACGAGTGAATACGAGTCACTGCAGGTCAGTGAAGCAGAGCCTCGTCCACTGCACAAACTGCCTCCAAGTGGCCCATCACTGTGGGCCGCAGCCCACACACTTCTGGGCTTGGAACGCTTTGTGTCCTTAGGTGGCAGCATGGTACAGCCGGAAAGGTGCCGGGCGACGCATGAGACAACCTGGATTCTAGTTCAGGCCCAGGAGCTACCTTGCTATGTGTTCTACCAGGTCACGTCCCCACCCTGGGAGAGAGGACAATTGGAGTCCTGCCCAGGGTTCTTTCTAATACACACCTTCGGCCTGAGCCATGAGTTATCTGTAGCTCGGTGGTCAGGGTGTGGGATCTAGAGCCCAGTTCTGAATCTTTTCTGCACCGTGGGGCCTCTTTGGTATCTGCGGAAGCCCATGAGCCCGTCTCAGAATAATGTTTTTAAATATAAAATCCGTAGGATTATGAAGGCAAGTGACTCTATGCAAATACAGTTATCAAAATATTACAAAGCCAGATTGTGATATGGCAACACTCTGTTTCTTTATTAACACACTAAATAACAAGACTGGGTGGTGCATCAGCAACATTATTACACTTAGAATTCCAAAGCAGTGATGAGTGTAAATGATAAGCCAACATCTCTGCAACAAATGTAACGGGACATGGAAAATCTGTGATTCCTATTGGTGACAAAGTCACAGGTTCTGCTGACACTACGGCAGTTTGTTGCCTACACTCGCAATGGAAAGAATTGCTACATTCCAATTAGATGTTAGCAACATTTTTTTCAGAGTTTTTTTTAATCCATCCAGTTCCCTGACTCCAGGTTAATAATCCCTGCTAGACTTAGACTTGGGTTTCAACCTCTGCCCTACAGCTTCCCGTGTGGGTTCAATTTGAGTAAATTGCTTTTCTTCACCGAACCTCGGTTTCCTCATCTGTAAAATGGGCGTAAGACTAAATGAACTCCTAGGTTGCTGGGAAGAGTAACTGTGATAGATTAAATTCAGCACATGTTTACTGAGAACTTTTTATGTGTGAGGGGCTGTTTTAGGCGCAGGGACACTGAATGGAATGAGAAAGGCAAAATGCCTGCCCTTGTGGCGTTTGTGACAAAGGGGCAGAGACAATGGAAAGAGACGAATAAATAAACATGGTTTCGGATAATAATAAGGGGTATGAAGAAAAAATAAAACAGCTGATATGAAAGAGAACAAACGCCTGGTGCAGATAACATCAGATTGGGCAATCAGGGGCTGACGCGGAGCTAGGTTAACTGAGCTAATGAGTAAGAGGAGAGAGTGCGTTTGCAGCATCGGCACAGTGCCCGGCTGTGGTGCGTGTTCTGTTCTCTCGGCTGTGGCGGTGACAGTGCTGCTGCCTCGACCGCAGCTCACGGAGGCCAATGCTGGCTCCGTGGCTCCGCCCGCCGTATTCGGGGCTGGCCGAGGGTTGGGCAATAGAAGCTGGGTAGGAGAACTCAGGCAGCCCCGTCCGAGCTGGATCCGAGGGAAGCAGGGCTGATTAAAGGAAGATAAAGTCTTCTCTCGGCTGTGTCTTGCGGGGAGAGCGAAGCAATCAATAGGTCTCACAGATCAGTGGAGGGTGCTTGGAATCTGGCAGCACAGGGCTTTTTAATTAAACCTGTAACTGCGAGGAAAGGTAACTGCCTTCTTTCTGCAGCTTGTGTTTCTGTCTGTCTGCCAGACACTGAACAAATCAACGCACTTCCAGAGGTGGTGAGGTTCTTGACAAAGCGGCCTCTGGCTTTGGGATGGCCAGACCCTGCTGCGATGGACTCTTGGAGGGTGTCAGGTCCCAACCCTGGAGGGTCAGATGTTGCCTTTGACATTTAAACACTCACAGCAGGTGTGATTATCAAAGGCAGGCGGTTTGTGAGAAGGTGAGGGCACTTCCCAGTCAGCTGTGGTTTGGCTCCCAGGATTTTGTGCCAGGCTGGGTCCTCCCAAGAGCTCTACATCCCCTTAAAAAGCCATGAACCAGAGCTCTGCTACCTAAGGTGTGGTCCACGCACCGGCAGCATCGGCATCTGCTGGGAGCGTGTCAGAAGAGCGGAATCTCAGGCCCCACCCCAGACCTACTCTGTTAGAGTCCCCGTTTCAACCAGACCCCCAGGAAATTCACGTGCACACTAATGTGTGAGAAGCGCTGACACAGAACATACATGTGAGACTTAGGAGACAAAGCAGCCGGTTGCCAATGTGCAGATCTTACTTAAATCCTGAAGAAAGTCTATTTATGAGACAATTAGAAATGTGAACATTTACTGGATATTTGCTGACTTTAAGGAATGATTCATTTCCTAGGTGGTAGGGTGGTTTTATTAAAGAAGAGCCCTAATCTTTTAAAGCTACACATGGAGATGCTTGCAGACGAAATGGTTCCATGCCTGGCCTTTGTTTCAAAATGCTGGTGAAGCTGGAGCCAGGGGGTGTGGAGAGGCAGGGCTGGCTGGGAGGCGATGGTTTGGGGAACTGGGTCACAGCTCGTGGAGACTCATTGTACCAGTCTGTTTCCTTAGTGTGTGTTTTAAATTCTCCATAATTAAAAAGTTAAGACTATGATGCATAATACTCATATAGAAAAGTGCATAAAACGTGAAGGTGCTGTGAAAGAATAATTATTCAACTGGACATCCATGGATCTGTTACCAGGCCATTACCAGTCCCTGCCCCCTGCTAAGACCCTGTCCCCAAAGTCACCTCTTCCTTCCCACCCTCTGGGCAGTTCTCATGCCTGGCTGCCCCTGGGGCCACCTGGGAAAACTTTACAAAATAACGACGTGGATTCCCTTCCGGTCCAGTTGAAAGGACGGCACCGCTAATACTGTAAACCATTGAACACAAAAACACCCCCGCGCACACGGTGTGCTGGCTCCAGTGTTTGCTTCTTTCTTGATCACCTGGGGGTGGGGTTATCTTGTTTTACGAGCTTGTTTTGCAGAACTGGAAAAACACTGAACAAACAGAAGAGGGCATGTAGCCCCTCGGCATCTGCCTGACGCATTCCAAGAAGTCAGATGAGACCAACCTTTTCTTGAGCCTTAAAGAGCCCTCAGCGGACAGCAGGGGTGTGAGCCCCCTGCCCCCCCTGCCCCCCAGTTCCCACCAAACCAGATTCCAAGGACTCTGATAAGAGGGACACAGAGAAGAGGGGGGAAAATTAGAAAAAACAGACACACAGCTTCACAGCTGCTTCTGTTATCAACTTGCAGCATTAACCCTTTTTTTACCCTTCATAATTCCCTATAAAAGCCTCCAGCCTCTTTGGCTTGGGGCCGGCATTCCCCTCTTCTTCCTTTTGGGAGTCCCTCTCTGTCCTTCTCTCTCCCTCTCACTTTCTCTCTCTTTCTCTTCCCACCACCTCCCCACCTTTTTCACTCTGAGACAGTAAAATATACTTTTTCTTCATTATATCCTACTCCTTTTGTGAGAAATTTTTCTCCACCCTCACCGTGAGCTGCCTGTGAGCTCCCCACCCTTCAATCACCCTTTTGTCAATGAAAACAGAAGCCCTGGGAGTGAGTGTGCCCAGGTGATTCCAACATGCTAACATAATGAGCCTTCCTGACTTTTCAGGTGACGACGTCTTTGTCCTTGACTTTCTCCATGAACTTACTGCTCATTGCATCTGACGGGCCGTTTCACTGTTTGTTTGTCATCGAGGGGGACTGAGTTGCTGGGTTGTTTTGCAAGCACAGGTTATATCTGCCAGTGGACATTGCAACCCATTTTTTAAAATAATGAGAGCAGTTACCACTTCCTGAGTGCGTCCCATCTCTCTGGCACTGTGCCAGGCACTTTATTTTATATAGTCCCTACAACACTTGTGGGGTCAGCATCCCTGTCCCCATTTTATTGATGTAGAAATGGAGGCTCAGATGATGCCACCTGCCTGAAGTCACCCAGTTTAGAAAGTGCCCAGTGGGGATCTGGGCCCAGAGCTGTCGGACTCAATGCTCTTTGCGGTCATTTCATGCTGCTCATTTGGAATCTCGATAGAAGAGTTTAGGGCCATCTGGTCACCCATAAAGAACAGGAAGTGAGCGCTGAGAGGTTGTTACCACTTTCGCTGTGTGCCTTTGAGCTGAGTTTCCTTGTATGTCAAACGGGGACAGTGCTGTTTTGTCTTCTCCCGCTGACACTCTCTTACTCATCTCTCACAGGTGCGTCACTTGTCACAGGACGGGGAGGCAGGGAAGCTCCTCTGCATTTCAAGCGACCTCCTGGCTGAAGCTGAATTAGTCATGCCTTCCTGTAACCTCACACGGCACCTGTCCGGGTCTCTGGGAGCCCTTGGCACAGGCCCTGCCCTCGCGATGCGAGGCACTGGCGCTTATAAGGACAGGTGCGATTTGTAGATATTTCTCTGTCTGTAGGGCCCAGCCCAAGGGCTGGTGCATGGCGGGGGAGGGGCCCTGAATGTCTGTGACTTGCATGGAAGGATGAGGGTCCTGCTCAAACGCCAAAACTTTGGTCAGAGCCTAAGATGCAGAGATACAAGACCCCGGGACAGAGCTCATATCATACCTAGGCACGGGATGAGGGTCAGGAACCTGGTCCCTGAATTCAGACGGCCTGGGTTCAAGTCCCAGCTCTGCCACTTATGAGCTGAATGACCTTGGGCAAATTATCTCACTCCTCTGGGCCTCCTTTTTGTCATCTGAAAAGGGGTCACCTCACTGCCTTGTCACAAGGATCGAATGGGTTTGTGTTTGAACAGTACGTTGACTGTGCCTGGTGGCGCCGTGTGGAGCCGAGGACAGAAGGAAAAGTCAGCAGTCCTGATGCCGTCGTCATTTAAAACATTGATCTTTTGTTTATTGTGGATATTTTTGCATTAATTTTGATTTTTAAAAATATCCCATCAAAATATTATTTACCTTGATGTTCAGGTTTTTGGAGCCCCCTTAAATTTTGCTCATAAGGGGAATGGCTCGCTTGCCTCCCTCTTATCCCGGCCCTAGCACTTGGAAAGCAACGTCCAGTTCTCATAGGTCTGGAGGGAGCCCAGCACCGCTACATATTTATAATTTAAAAGATGGAGATGTATAATATATTTATGTATGTGTATATATATTACACAATACTTGTGCTGAACCTAAGCTCTGGGTACTGGAGGTGGGGCTGGGAGTGAGACATTCCCAGCCATGGTTCCTGCCCCCAAGATGTTGACAGACCGCTGATATTGAGCACTTACTGTATGCCAGACACGGCCCAAGTGATGCTTTCATTAATCCTTACAGGGACCTCTCAAGAGGCAATCGTTATATTCATCGTACAGATGGAGAAGCTCAACTTAGAGCAGTTAAGCAGCTTGCCCAACGTCCTGCAGGTAAGAGCCGGTTCGGGATGTGAACCCCGCCTTTTAGGCTCCAACCTCCAAACTCTTTCCGACATTGACTGTTGGGTGAGGCGAGAGCTCTGTCCTCACCTTCTGTAAGAACAAACTTGGATCCTGAAGAAATCAGCTGGATTCTTCTGGGAGTCCTGTTGCTGGGTTTCTGTGATTATTTATGTTTCGGGAAACTCCAGTCTAGACGCGGACGGGCCTGTGGGAGGTGGCCCCCCCTCCCTGTTCCAGAGCAGGTCTGTGCAGCCATCTGCCGTCTCCTATCCCTGGGGGGAAAACCCTGTGTTGAAAAACCTCGAAGGCAAGGCTTTGGCAGAGTCTGAACAGACTGGAGAAGCAGCTCCAGGATCTTCTAGAAAAGGGGAAGGGGAGGAGAGGGAGGGCAGGAGAGAGGGCAGGAGAGGAAGGGAGAGGGAAGAAAGAGGGAGGGAAGGAGAAACACAGTAGAGGGAAAGCAAGGCAAGAGCCAGCAGACAGCCTCCCTCCCAGGAGATGTCTTTGAAGGTAACCGAAATGTTAGCTGGATTTTCCCAAAGGGTTTCCGTAGACAGCCACCCTCCCACCCCCAGCAGGGAAACTGGCTTCTTCCATCAGCCATCAGCCGGAGAACAGGCCAGGTGGCGGTGCTAACACTCACCTCGAAGGCTAGTTGCAAAGTTCCAAAGAGATCAAATACCTGAAGTTCAGGGCTGGCGCGCAGTGAGTATTCAAAAAAATGTCAGTTCGGTTCTGTTCTTTCTAACCAAGGGTTCCTCCCCTGGAAAGGGAATACATTGCCTATGATAACAGAAGCTACAATTTTTAAAGTGTTTACTGTGTGCCGGTTACTTTTCACCCAAGACTTCATTGAATCCACAAAAATAGCTATGCTCATCACAGCCTGGTTTGTAGCCAGTGGAAGGAGATTCGAGGCACAAGCTCACGTAGCCTACAGGTGTTTGCAGTGTGGAGCTGCCCGGTCCCATATGGTGGCTCTTAGCCACTTGCGGCTGCTGAGCACTCGAAATGTGCCAAGCGTGAAAAAGGGAGGGAATCTTACATTTTATTGAACTTGAACTTGTTGATATGATATTTGAGTACAGACCTGAGGGGAGCGGGAGGGAATCATGCAGCCACCTGGGGAAAGAGTCTTCCAGGCAGAGGAAACAGCACGTGCAAAGGCCCTGAGGCGAGAGCGTGGCTGGTGTGTTTGAGGGTCAGCAGGGAAGTCCAAATGGCCGCGGCAGAGAGATCCCAAGGCAGAACAGTCCGATCTGAGGTCAGAGAGGTCGTGGGGGTGAGGGACAGGCCATGGAGGGCCCTGTAGATGATTTTAAGGAAGATGCCTTCCGCTGAGTGAGGTGGGAAATGCGTGGAGGGTTTCTCTAAGCACATGTTCAGTGACTGACTATGAAAAAATCTAAAAGTGACAAGCGAAAAGAGAAACGCAAAATGTAGTATAAACATGTAAAAAGGGAATGAGGAAATACGGAAGGGACAGAATTGAACGGAGGGATCAGAAAATGCCAAAAATGAAGGCTTCAATGCATGAAGGGAAAGGGCTAGTATCTTTATTTTATGAAGAGCTCAAACGAATCACTGAGACAAGTCTTGAATCTGGGTAGAAAAACAAGCAAAAGAGTGTGAACAGTCAACTCACTAAAGAGGAAATGCAATTATTAATAGCTAAGTGCACGGGGAAATGTTCAGCCTAACTAGCAATCAAAGAAATGCAAATTAAAACAACAAGCAGCTACATTTTCACCCAGTAAAGATTTAAGAAAATGAGAACCCTGGCTTTGGCCAGGGCAGAGTGAGGGGGTGCAAGAGCCCTGGCAGTGGGAATTGGAGGCCTGACCCTTTTGGGATAGGGTTTGACACCAGGGAGCAAAACCTTAAAGATGTGCATCCTCCTTGGCCCAATAAATCCATTTTTGGCTATCTAGCCCAAGGAAATAATTGTAAATCTGGAAAGAGCTTTATTTATAACAGCCAAACAGTAGAAATAACTAAACTGTAAGCAATAGGTTAAATAGGCCGTGGGGATCATTCTTTTGATATCTTTGTCGATAACAGGAATTAAGTGCTAGTTACGTGCCAGACACTGTTCTAGGTGCCAGGAATACAGCTGTGAACAGAGCATCCCGATCTCCCTGACCTCCTGGGGCTCCCATTGAGGTGAGACGGAAAGAGAGCAGATAAGCAAAGATATGAAGATGGAATATGATGAGCAAGGACCCAGCAGGGTGATGTGTTAGACAGTGGGGGTGGGGTGGGGTGGGTACAACTGTCCCAGTTTGCTGGGGACTTTATCAGTTTTAAAACCGGGGAAGTCCTGGGCAAACTGGGATGAGTTAGTCACCCTGAGAGGGGCAGACTTTTGAGTGGGGTGGTCAGAGATGGCCTCTCAGAGGAGATGGCATTTGATTAGGGACTGAACAAAACAAGGGAGTGAACTGTGGGAATGTTAGCAGAGTAGCTTTCCGGGCACAGGGAATAGCATGTGCAAAGGCCCTGCGGCGGGAGTGTTCTTGGGGCAATTCGAGAGGTTTAAAGAAGGCCAGAGCCTCTGGAGCCCAGCACAAGGAGGAGGGTAGTAAGATGTAGATTTCAGAGGGGGAGGTGGGGCCTAGCTCTCGATGCTTGTAGGAAAAGGAAGAAGTTTGGATTTTATCCTAAACCCAGTGGAAGCCTGTGGAGGATTGAGCAGGGAAGCGATGGTTTTAGAAGGACTGCACTAGCTGTTGTGCAGAGAAGGGAGTGTTGGCGGGCGCAGGGTAGGGGCAGAATGGAATCAGGAATGAGACTCGTCAAGAGGCTGCTGTAATCCAGGGTAGATTCTAGTTCTCAAAGTCGAGGTGTATTAGCACCACGTGCAGGGTGGTTTAATGGCCTCCTGGCCCCGCCCCTGGAGTCTGCGTCTGCAACAAACACCCGGGTGATGCTGACCTGCGTCCTGGTCCACACTCTGAGTAGCCAAGAGCTGGCAGGGAGGTGACGGTGACTCGGGCTGGGGTGGTATCAACGCCGAAGCTAAGAAGAGGTCTCGTCGGGGATGCGGTTTGAAGTGAAGCAATCAATCCCATTTCAGGTCTCTCTTAACTGTGTTACACCAAAGAGAAGATCTCAATTTGATACCAGTATGCTTCTAAGGGATCAGAAAATGCCAAGAATTAAGCCTTTAATGCATGAAGGGAAAGGGCTCGTATCTTTATTTTACAAAGAACTCAAACGAATCGCTGGGACAAGTCTTGAATCTGGGCAGAAAAAACAAGCAAGGTGTGAACAGTCAACTCACGAAAGAGGAGGCGCAGTTAGCTAAGCACGTGGGGAACGCTTTTCTCTCCCCTCCCAGCTGCCTCTATTTTAGCAAACAGAGAGCAGGCCTCAAGGCACAGAGCATTCAGCAGAGAACTCTAGCTACAGTTTCATTTTTTGGGAAGCCTTCGTTGTATTTATTTTTTGCGGCTGCCTACAATTTATGACAAATGATATTGGTTTTCCATTTACAGAAGTGTTACAAAGCTTCCACTTTCAATAAATGGATTTAATTTTTTAAAAAGTGAGTTGCTTGCAAAGAAATCTATAAAGTAAGTAATAGTACAAGTGAAACTCAGGGCACAACTTGGTTCTCGAGTGGTGGTGGTTTGGAAGATGCCATTCTAAGCTTTGACTTCCCTGGGTCCTTTGAGCTCAGCAGTTGACATCATTGGGTCCTTCGTAAACCTAGGAGGTCCCCATTGTTTCTTGGCCACAGTCTAACAGCCCACTATATTCCATCATCTCCCTTCTTCTGATGTTCATGCCTTTATTTATTCAACCCACATTCACTGAGCACCTACTAGGTTCTGGGTCAAAGTTTCATTGTCAGTTCACAGCGTAAGCTAGGGAAGATTTTTTTTTTTCCAGATAGAGTCTCACTCTGTCTGGAGTGCTGTGGCACCATCATAGCTCACTGCAGCCTCAAACTCCTCGGCTCAAGCATCATCCTGCCTCAGCCTTGTGGGTAGCTGGGACTACAGGCGTGCCGCACCGCGCCTGGCTAATTTTTTCTATTTTTGCAGAGACGGGGTCTTGCTCTTGCTCAGATTGGTCTTGAACTCTTGACCTCAAACGATCCTCCTGCCCCGGCCTCCCAGAGTGCTAGGATTACAGGTGTGAGCCACTGCACCCAGCTGCGTGATGGATTTTAAACCTGGCTGGGGCCCTGGCTCAGTTGTGCTTCTTGTGGCAGGAAGTCTGCCAGGTGCATGCTCATGGTGGCTGTGACACGTAACCTCTCTTGGGACGGTTACTACGATCAAGTGAGGCAAGGCAAGTAAAGCGGTTTGTACAAGATGTGGCACAGGGACTGGGGGAGACAGGATGAATGTAGAGCGCAGAGACTTTTCAGGGCAGTGAAAGTACACACCATTCTGTGTGATGCTACAGTGGCAGGTGCACGTAATATACATTTGTTGAATGTACAATGCAGAATGTCCGACACCAAAAGTAAACCCTAACGTAAACTATGGACTTCGGGTGATAATTATGCATCAGATTAAGTTCATTGAGTGTAACAAACGTACCACTCTGGTACGAGATGTGGATAGTGGGAGAGGTCATACGTGTGTATGTGTGTGCGACAGGGGATATATGAGAACTTTATTTTCCACTCAGTTTTGCGGTGAACCTAAAACTGCTCTAAAGAATAAAGTTTACTAATTAAAAATTTAAAAAAACGATCTAGCATACAGTAAGCGCTCAACACACTTTCACTATTACGATTACCCAAATACTCTTTTGAGGCCAGCAAGAAAGTTCCCTTCTCCTTTTGTTACCAATCATTCCTCGTATCAGAGGCTGCTAATTCAGATTCCCTGCGAGTGAGTGAAGTGGGCCAAGTGGAAGGCATTAGGGAGTGGTGGGGACTGTGGTAAACTAGAGAGCACATGCCCCATCTAAAATGTTTTGAAAAAGAAAAACCTGATCCAGCCAACGCAAATAGATTTGTGGGCTGAATTGGGTCTGTGGCCGTCCAGTTTGAAACCTCTGCCTCACATGCACAGTGTTGTCTATGGTAACTCCTGATCGTCTGGATTTGAGCAAGCCAGAAACTCAATTTAATTAAAAACAAAACAAAAATAATTGGGTCGACTCCCCCCTTCATTGACACGTTTGTGGCGTATTCGACCAAATGGAGAGTGCTGACTGGTTGAGTTTTAGTGTTGTACACAGCTTTGGTGTTGGCTTTTCTGAGATGTTTCGATTGCCGATGTGGGGAGTTGGGCAGCAGGGGTTGGGATCTTGTCTCTCCCACTTATCAGCTATAAGATCTTGGGGAAGCTACGAAATGTTTCTGTGACTCGGTTTCCCCATCTGTAAAATGGGGATAATAATGATACTCCCTTCATGGAGTTGCCATGAGGATTTAATACGTGGAAGGAGGTTAGAACAGTGCCTGGGACATAGGAAGGCAGAAGCAGTGTCGATATTATTCTAGGGTTGCCAGAGAAGGAGAGAAGAAATCTGGGCTACTGAAGGCCTTCCTGGATTTTTCTTTTTTTTTTTTTTAAAAAAATTATTTATTTATAAATTTATTTAAGTTGATGCATCATAGATGTACACAGTTTCAATGTACATGAGATAATTTAGTACATTCACATAATTTGTAAAGATCAAATCAGTGTGCTTGGGACATCCGTTGCCTTGGCTATTTGCCTTTTCTTTATGCTGGAACCATATGAAACCCTTATGGCTTTTCTTCATTATTTTATTTCTCGTAAGCCTACAACTTAATGATCGATGCAGCACCCAAACAGGAATGAGTTTCTTTCACCCCGGTGATATAATCATACACAGTAATGCCACTTACATAAGCTTCCTCACCTCCTCGTTAAGGCCACCCACACTCTGTTCCACTTCATGCTGTTAAAGAATTTTTCTCCCAGAGGGAAAAAGACACTTAACTCTATATTAATTATTGCTATAAAGCAGAGACCAAAGGCGGGGGGTGGGGGGTGGGTGTTGCCGAGAAGGGTGGACTTGGCAGCATTCTTGATTCGGGGGAGTAAAGTCTGGAAGTAGTGACTCAGGCCTGGGCCAGGGGCAAAATGGAAGTGTAAAAGTCAGAACTCACTCAGCTGAAAGTGTCAGAAACCAATTGCAAGCTGATTTTAGGTGATTCCAGAGAATGTATTAGTCCAGTAACAAGGATGTCCCAGGGATGGATCAGGCATGGCTGTACCCAGGGCTCACACTATATTGGCAGAATGCCATCTTGCTCGCTCTCTCAGCCCATTTCTTCAATAGGCCTTCTCCAGATGGGGGGAAAAAAGTAGACACTACCAACCCTAGTCTAATGGCTATCAACTAAACAACCGCACTAGAAAGGAAAAGTCTTTTCTCAGTGCTCAGGTAGAAAGGTCTCAGGAAGGGACTTGATTGGTTGGATGTGTGTCACATGTGCATCCTTGAGCCAATCCTTGTGGCCTATGGCTAGGAATGAGGTGCTCTGATTGGTCAGGTTAGTGAGCTGTTGGCCAGGGGAGGTGGACTCAAGAAACATTCCACTGGAAATAGGTTTCCCCACGGGAAGGGGGGATTCTGTTTCAGAAGAAAGAGGGTAAGGGGATGAACTGATGAAGACAGTGGGTGTTACTATAATAAGAAGCAAGTAAATTTCCAATACTTTCACCACCTGGAAATAAGGCCTGTTGACTTCTTAATATCCTTCCATGATTCATTCATCCATTTCCCTGTAGAAGGACATTTAGGTTGTTTCTATTTTTCTGCTATTACAAACAGTGCTGCAATAAATACTCCTGTACATTTCTCCTTGTGCAAACTGATAGAGCTTCTCCAGGTCTAGGGTATGGACCTAGGAGTGGAATTGCTGGGCTGTAGGGGCCACACATCTTCAGCCTGACTCAATCTCACCAAATTGCTCTGCAGAGCAGCTGAACCAATTTCCAGCAGTACACGAAAATTCCTGTTTCTCCAACATTTGGTTTTGTCAGACTTTTCATCTTTGCCAGTTTGATGTGTGTGAAACGCAGGTTGTTGGCACCCGTGTTCCACCCTGGAGGGGCGCAATGGTATGTCTTGTTCGCTGTGGTTTCCCCAGCACTTAGCACAGCACCTGAAACATAGTAGATGCTCGATATTTTTTGGTTGACTTATTAAGCAACTATTTTGTGGCTTTTCCGATGTCAAATTCTTTTACAACGTGCCGGAGAAGCCATTCATTCTCCAGGGAGTCCTGCTTTACATCTCACCCTTTTCACTTAAAAACCAGGAAACCTCTCAGGGACTAAACAGAGAGGACAGTTTTTGGCTTCCCTGTTTGCCTTTTGATAGACCCGCAGTTCTCAAAGCTTACCTGTGCATCAGAACCACGTGGAGGGCTGTTAAAACACAGATCGCTGCCCTCCTCACCCTCCCTCCCCCACAGAGTTTCTTGTTTCGGAGGTTCAAGGAGGGGGTCTAAGCATTTGCATTTCTAGCCAGTTCCTGGCTGCTGCTGCTCTGGGAACTACACCTTGAGAAGCACTGTATTTGAGAAACATTCAACCCAGACATTTTGGATGTGATCTGTGTCGAATGTCCTTAAAGGGACTAAATGCAAAACTTGAAATGCCATTTCCAAAGTGGATGGTGGAGGAAAGAATGTCACATCTAACTCCACTTAGCTGGAATAGGGAAAGGAGAAGCCTGAATTCAGGACAGATGGCGGCCCTTACAGAGACTGATACAATTCAATGGGATGTATTGGGTACCACTGGGAGGTTTTCATCTACACACAAATCTTCCCATACTTTCAAGATGGGCTCTTTTTTCCCCATTGATACTGACTCCTGTGATCATCCTGATCTTCTCTCTCTTTTCCTCTACCTTCACCTTCTCCATGATCATCATCAAATATTAAGTTAATTCAAATGTAGACTTGACCACATCCTGACACCATAATAAAGATAACTACCATTTATCAGGGCTGGGTCACCAAGTACTTTTGCCAGTGCTCTCTCCTTCCAGGGGATAGGTATCATTGTTACATCTGTTTTGTGGATGAAGTTTAGAGATGACACAGCTAGCAACTAGCAAAGCTGGGGCTCAAACCCAGTTCCCTCCAACTCCAGTGTCTTGTTCTTTACTAATACCATATACCATATTTCTCTGTTTCTTAGTTTACTCATTCAGGCATTCACCAAATATTTACTGACACCTACCAGGTGTGAGGCACTCTGATGATGATGTGGACTAATAAGACAGACGAAATCTTGCTATGATGATGTTTATAATCTCCTATTACTTTTCTCTGTAAGAAGAAACAATGCTATCCCTCTCTCAGGGTTGCTGTAAGGATTAGGGAAATATGTGCTTAGTATACAGTAGGTGCTCAATAAGTGTTGTGCTTGGTACAAAGTAGGTGCTCAACAAGTGCGGGCTCCTGATATCCTTTACCCCCAAGAGCTGGTAACTCTCTGTTCACATAGGTGATGGAGAATGGTTGGAGGCAATTCCAAGAGACTAGAAAGAGGCATTGCACCATCCCCATGCAACCCACACGCTATTAGCGCATCTGAGAAAATGCTCATTTTCCTGGTCTTTGTGGACAAGCCTCAGGCTCTTGCTCCCTTTTGCCTCATCATTTCCCCTTCTCCCTCTATGTTCTAGGCAGTGCCTCAGAGTATACACCATCTTGACAAACCAGAGGCACCAGGCAATGCATCAGGAAATTCTTTGTGCAATTTTGAGAGCTGGAACATGGAGAAATATGGGCTCCAGGCAACTTGTGCGATGGAAAATAGGAGAAGATAAATGTGCAGCTTAGGAGGATGAGTTTGCATAGGCAATAAGGGAAAGAAAACTGACCAATGTCTACTTAAGGGTGTTTTCCTTCAAGTATCGGGAGCTTTTGAAGAACCTGGATAGGAGCAATCTACATTTTTGGAATCTAGGCTGCTATTTATATAATTTCCATCTTTGAAGGATTCAACTCCATCTTTGCTGTCTGTGTGCTAGTTATTTCTTTTTCAGGCTCAGTTTTAATAATTTCCTCTTTTTTCTTTCCCTCCCAGGAAGAGGGTTTAACTCTGCAACACAATCAATGCACTGAAGCCCAAATTGGAAATCTCTTTAGCTACAAACAAGACAGTTCAGAAGGGAAATGTCACAGGAAAATTGGGCATTTCTTTCCATATACTTAGCAGAAGCAACACCTGGATTTCAGTCGTGTAGCTGATGTTTTTAATAATTGACATTCGGACTTCTGCATCCAGATGCTCTCTTATGGTGGATTAAGTGTTTATGTGTTGTTCCTCATCAATCTTGTGACCTTTGGGCAAAGTCCCTGACCTATCAGACATTCAATTTCTTCTTCTGTGGAAAGGTGATCATGAAAAAATATATACTATGAGGTGGAGAGGATTAAATTAGATACAATTTAGAAATTCTTAGCATCATATTTGGAGCATAATGTATGTCTTATAAATAGGATCAAAATTTTCTTTCCTTTTTTTTTTTTTTACAGAACTGTGAGGAGCAAAAATTTCTTACCATCGAAAATTTCTGGCAAAGGGTCTGAAGCTCACATAGCAGTGGAGGGAAAGAGGGGTTTTGTCGACCTGGCTTCAGCTCCTTGTTCTGCCACCTCTGGGATGTGGAAAAGTTAATTCCCTCTCTGAGATTCTTGTTTTCTCTTGATTTGGCATGGGAGAGGGGTTAGGGGGAAGGTTGGGGGATTTTTAAGGCCCAAAGAGATAATAAATAATATCCTATATGTAATATACTATATATAATATAGTGTATAATATATACTACTTACATATCTTATATATACTCTATAACACATAATATATGCTAGTATACAAGAAACTCTCTTCTATACAAAATTACACATAGCATATTGTATATGCACACTCTATGGAATATATGACATATCGTATATATTGAATAATCTATAGTATACTAGGTATGATACATTTTATAGTATATATAATATAAACTATAGCATATAAACATTGTATAGTACATATGATATATGCTCTATCATATATACTATATAACATAATAGCACAAATACTATGCAGTGTTCATCTTTTATAGTGATTATGGCATATGCTACATATAATACAGTATCCTGCAGTATATTTAATATATACCATATAATACACACTATACTATAGATTCTATATAAACTATATGTAACATAGTATACATATGTAATGTATGCTATATATACAAGCAACTTTCATCTGTACTATATATCATGTACTGTATACTATGTAATGCACCATATATAATCTAGTAGAGATGAAAGATTTTTATAAACTGAAAAGCCATGATTAGTAGAAGATGGTATTATTCATAAGGAGGTGTAAATGACAGATAAGGTTTAAAGTGTGATCCTGACTCTTAATATTTTACATTTTACCATTCTCCAAATGTTTCTCCTTGTCTTTGCTGCTCAGTTAATGAGGCCATCCCTCAGGGTGCCCACCAAGGAGCTAGGGGTCACCACTGTTCCTCCTTCCCTTCCTCCTGCCCCACACTTACGTCACATGCGATGCTCAGCTGCCTCTTTTGGTCCTGCCTCCAAAGCATAGCCCGGATCCACCCGCTCTTCTCTGACTTCACCACCTCCCTAGTCCAGGCCCCCTTTGTCACCTGCCTAGACCACTATGGTAGCCTTTCAACTAACTGTCCCCTGCTTCCTCCCTCCCCTCTCTGTAACCCACTCTTCACATAGTAGCCAGAGTGCCCTCTGAGTAAAGCTGATCATGTTACTCCGCTGAAAACCCTCCACTGTTTTTCCAAAACACTTAGGATAAAATCCCAACTCTTCCCTGTGGCCTGGGAGGAGCTGGCTCCTGGCATCTGTCTTTATCCGGCATTACTCCCCTGACCTACTCTGCTCACTCCACTCCTGCACACTAGTCACTGTTCAGCTCTCAGATAGACTATGAGCGACCTTGCCTCAGGGCCTTTGCACGTGCTGTTCCCTTTACATGGAATGTCTTTCCCCCAAGACATCCACATGGTCCAGTTCCTCACTTCGTTCAGGACCCTGCTCAAATGTCATTATATCAAGGACGGACTTTCCTGACCATCCTATCAAAAATAAAGAATATCTCTCATCATTTCTGTCCTCTTATCATATCATATACTATCTGGCTATATATATATATGTTTAGCATGTATTATACATTCTCCAAATGAGAGAGAGGCCCCAGAGCAGTGTGTGGCACAAAACAGGTTAATAGCAGTAATTATTATTATTATTATTTTATTATAATACACACTACTGTTTATAATAGAAATACCATTTCATGATCATTTCTCTCCTGAAAATCCTTTCATGAGAAAAGGTTTTGATAGTGAGAAATTATATAACTACAGTTTATAGGACATACCTACGTGCCTGGTATATGCTAAGTTTTTTTTTTTTTTTGTTAACTCTATCTCATTTAACCCTGACCATCACAGAATGCCTTGAAGTTTGTATTATTTTAGGAGAGGGAGTGACCTGAGAATCAGCTTTTTTCATATTGTAATAACAGTAGTGTTATTAGACGAGTGAATGAAAGCACAACATGAGGCCTATTCCAAAGCTTTTTCATATTATAATTGGAAGACTTTAAAGCGTTCAGTTCCCCAAGAGTGGACTGAGTGGTGGAAAGTCAGGCAGGTTGGAAGAAGTACCAGCTGCAAATTCTCAGAAGAGTCCTTACCCAGGGTCATCCTGGGAGGCACCAGGATTTATTGTGTTAGAGAAGGCGTCGCCACCTGGCACTGTCCACAGATCTCGGGCCCGAGGAATCTGAGAAATGGCTCCCACAGTCTGCAGGCGCAATCCATTTCCCCTGGACAGCAAGCATCCCTGGTGTCTGTACCTTTCACTGCGTGGCCGATAAACCTTGAGCCTCATCAGAATTATTGGCCTCGTGTTCTGTCGTCTGGGACCTCCCGACGCTGGGCGGTGTGCTCACACCCACGTGCCCTTTTTATTTATGACTTTTATTGAGTCTGCTGTGAACTCGTAAATTGACCAACCCTCCGGCTGGTTCGAGCCCTCATCAGGAAGCTCTCATCAGAGTGAATCACCATCTCACTGGGCACTTGCTCCCCGAAGGTTCATTGCCAGTGCTGTGATGTTTCTTGCAACTTACTTATAGGATCTGTCAACTCTAGGCAGCTCAGGCCTGCTAAGCCAAGGTTTTTTTTTTTTTATCATTTAGAAAAAGAGTAAAATACAAAGTGGAGAGATAATGGGTGTGTTTGGCCAGGGTCTCTTCCATTCCAGTACGGCATTCCCGGCAATGCCTCAATTTCTGGAGCTATGGTTTGGGAGAAGTCGACATACTCTTGTTCTGGCCTAGAAATATTCTGAGTGATTCTTGCACGAGGGATTTGGGGACAAGGCAGAGACTGACATATTCCTAAGTGTATATGGAACCAGCGACTCAAACAAAAGCAGGAGTTGGACCTTGGACTTGGGGTGAACTTGGGTGGGAATGATTTCCCCGAAAGCACAGGGTGCTGGGGAGTTCATAAGAGCTCCTCAGACACTTGTCAGGCCTGGTGCTGGGGGCACAACATGCATGATCTCACCCACCCCTCCACAGTCCTCTGTTGCATCTCCATTTTACAGATGGGGAAACTGAGGCTCACAGAGGTTATGTCACTATATGACTTACTCTATGTCACATGCATAACAAGTGGCAGAGACAAGTCTGAACCCAGATTCTCCTTTAATTTTATTAATATTCACCCATTTTAATGTTCGCTTCAATGATTTTTAGTAAATTTAGAAGCTTTACAACCATCACTACAATGTAGTCTTTTTGATAATAACCATTTTTTTTTTTTTTTTTCGAGACAGAGTCTCACTTTATTGCCCAGGCTAGAGTGAGTGCCGTGGCGTCAGCCTAGCTCACAGCAACCTCAAACTCCTGGGCTCAAGCAATCCTGCTGCCTCAGCCTCCCAAGTAGCTGGGACTACAGGCATGTGCCACCATGCCTGGCTAATTTTTTCTATATATATATTAATTAGCCAATTAATTTCTTTCTGTTTATAGTAGAGATGGGGTCTCGCTCTTGCTCAGGCTGGTCTCGAACTCCTGAGCTCAAACAATCCGCCCACCTCGGCCTCCCAGAGAGCTAGGATTACAGGCTTGAGCCACCGCGCCCGGCCTGATAATAACCATTTTAACTGGGGTGAGATGGTATCTCATTGTGGTTTTGATTTGCATTTCCCCAATAGTTAGTGATGTGGAGCATTTCCTCATATGCCTGCCAGCCATCTGTATGTCTTTTGAGAAATGTCTATTTACCATGTTTTCTTATTCGTTATATCCCTTTCCTTTTGTTTTCTGTTACATTGGTTAAGGTTTTTTGTTGCATACTTTTTTCCTTTCTTCAATGATTTGGAAGTAAGCCATGCTAGTTCTATTCCTTTGGTGATTATCTTTGAAATTTTAACTACATTATTAAATATATTATTCTTTCAAAGTATAGAGTTAATTGGGATCTCCATCCAGAGCAAGAGAAAAAAGAGCATGTTTCATTTCCCTATTTTACCTGTTTGCTGCTACGTCCTAGGTTGAGATGGTGTGGAACTTCAATTTCAGAATATTATTGGAAAAAAAAAAACATTTTAACCTGCTTTTCTTCCCAGACTATTCTCTTTCAGAAAGGGAGTGAAAAACCTCTGCATTGCCTTCTAGCATCCGGTATTACCAATGAGAAACACGACGCCAATTGAATTTCCCTTCTTTAGCGGGTATCTTTTATTTTCTCCCGGGAACTTTTCGGAATATTCTCTTTGTTCTCACTCTTCTAGAATTTCACCATGTTGCAACTAGGTGTGGTTCATTGCCATGTCACACTGTTCTTACTTACAGAATACAATCTCTTCCCAGCTCTTTGAGGCCATCAGTCATACTCACATTAAAGTCTTTTGTTTGTTTGCTCCATCTTAGTGATGAGGAGTGTGAATTCTAGAACCAGAGCGCCAGGCTTACAATACCCGCCACAGCTCTTTCTGGATGTTTGAGGGAAACTTCTGTAGTTGTAGCAGGAACAGAGGAGGGCTGATGCCAGATTCCAGGGTCCCAGGCAGAGGCAGCCCCTTTTGTGCAGTGCTCGTCCTGGTGGAGGTCGCCCCTCGTTGATAAATTCAGTAGCATCTTCAACAACCTTAGTTGGAGGCCCACGAGTCCCAGCCTAGAGGCGTTAGCAGCTTCTGATCCGTGGTTATCACCTCTTCCTTTTGCTCCGCAGATACCCCTACCCTTTTCAAATTGCTCTTTCATCCATCTCCAGACCCTTATAACCATATCCTTTGTTGATATACCTAGAGCGGTTTCTGCTATGCTGACAGCATTGCTTTCTGAAACATGAGCACAGGACACCATTGATCTTGGGGTGCGTTGGGGGAGAGGAATGATAAGAAATTGTCAACTTCTATGTAGGAGAAAGACCTTGGCCAACCTTCATTCTCCAGGCCCAGGAGGGCCCTCAAGTTATATTAATTGATTAGTTAATTAATTATATTATTAGTTGTAGCATGAGGCACTGAACCTAGCTACTCAATGCTTGGATGTCAGGTAATCGATGCTAAGACTCCCTTTGGGACTTTTGGTTTCTAATTCGTCCTGAAGATAGGCTGAAATAAATCAGTGATATACTGGGTTAATTTAATTGGGCACCCGTCCAGGAATTCTGCTTCTTTCTCTTGTAGCCTGGCCTTCCACGTGAAGTTAGCAGCCCCAGGAGGAAGGCAAGTGAAGGGCTAAGCTACGCTGCACACAATATGGTGATCTACCTCTACCCTGAGTGCTCCAGCCTTGCCCCAGATTACAGAGTCCACACGGACTCTTTTATTGAAGCCCGTCAGGCTCCTGAGTTTTATAGACAATGTCAGGAGGAGTGATTAGGGCCAGAGAGAAAAGGTGCCCAGGCACAGTTGCTAAAACGTCTCCTGAGGTCTGCAACAGCCCGCCAGGTCTCTGTTGATTACTTTAAGCAAAGCTCTTCGGTTTCTCTGTGGGGAACTTCTCTCTAAGTAACTACAATCAGGTTAGCAGGTGGCTGAGGAAACAAGGCCGAACAATGGGTTTTCCCCATTCAAGTTAGTTCATATCAGCAAGAGTCTAAATCTGGTTTTTTTCAACCCCGCTTGGAGATGAAGGGAAGAGTTCAGTCACCCCGCTGAGGAGAAAAATAGGCCGTTATTGCCAAGAGAAGGTTCCTGTCCTAGATTTGAAGGATGCACGCTGTCTGGAGGGTTTCTAGGGCTCAGCAGAATGGTCTGCTGACATCATCTCACCTCCCTGAGTACCGAGGAAGGCAATGAACGTGAAGATGGATTCTTCATGGAGCTAGACGCCCGGGATCTGATATCTGAAGCTTCCGGCACTGTGTCGGTTTATCCACTTTTCTCCCATGAGAGAAATCCTGCTTCCTTACCAGCCTAGGTCACTTCCGTGTCTTTTCGGTCAAACTACCAGGCTGGTTCTTATCGCACTGGTTCAGAATCTGCTGTAGAAGGAACCCCCTTCCTTGAGCCAGGCAGTCCGTGTTCAAGCCCCGGTGGGATCTCATTAGAGTCGTGTTACTCTGGACAAGCAGCGTCACCTTTCAGAATCTCAGTTTCTCCACCTGTAAAATGGGGGTGGTGCTAGAGCCAGAACCGCTTGCCTCAGAGGGTTGTGCTGAGTGTAAAAGGGAATGGCAGCGTGGGAGTGCTGGGCAGCCTGCACTCTTAGCTATCTGAGCGCCTGTCCCCTCCCGTGTTAGAAACGGTGGCACCACACTAGAAGGGCTTGTATTTTATCTACAAGTATTTTTTTTTTTTTTTTTTTTTGAGACAGAGTCTCACTCTGTTGCCCAGGCTAGAGTGAGTGCTGGCGTCAGCCCAGCTCACAGCAACCTCAAACTCTGGGGGTCAAGCAATCCTCCTGCCTCAGCCTCCCGAGTAGCTGGGACTACAGGCATGCGCCACCATGCCCGGCTAATTTTTTTTCTATATAGTTTTAGTTGTCCAGCTAATTTCTTTCTATTTATAGTAGAGATGGGGTCTCGCTCTTGCTCAGGCTGGTCTCGAACTCCTGACCTGGAGCAATCCGCCTGCCTCAGCCTCCCAGAATGCTAGGATTACAGGCATGAGCCACCGCGCCCGGCCTACAAGTATTTTGTTTTATCGACTAATTATGGGGTCAATGCTTAGATGTCAATTGGCCTGTTTCACGCCCTGACGAAAGGCCATGTCTCATACGTTGCTATGAGAAAGGCCGTCTCTGTGGCAAGCCGTGGCTTCTCAAGCTTTTACATGCATAGGAATCACCAGGGATCTTGTCAAAACGCAGATTCTGATTCAGGTCTGAAGCAGGGTGAGAGATTCTACATTCATTGATTCTGAAGATCACATTTGGAGGAACAAGAATCTGGGAAATGTGGTCTCTCTGCTGGGAGCTCTCTTGATGTTGTGCTATACTTGTGTTTCCTTGTCTCAGCTGACTCTGCCTTCTACAGTCTGGCGTGACCCATTCAGCTCAACAGAAGTTACACAAACATCACTGTGACTGTAAGTATCCCCAGCTGTAGGAAAAAAAATAAGTAACACTTGCACAAGGGCCAACATTTGGAAGTACCCCCATGAAGAGGAGTAGCACAACATTGCTTGCGAACATTGTGCTACGCAAGTGTAAGCTATCACACTGGAGCGGGCATTGGATGACATCCATTTTCACTGCTCATTTATGGGCAAAACCATGACCATGATAGCACTGACCCTCAGCAAATGTTCAATGTGCCAAAAGTGTCCCCAATGAGTACGATGTTAGGCAAACCTCCCCCTGCCCTGGATGCCTATTGCTTCCAACTTCAGAAAGACTGATTACAGACCTTTTACAGAACCTCTCCTACCCATGCTATTGTATTTCTTTCCACGTGTAGCCAAACTCATCACCCAAGACTGAACCTCCACCCCTCTTGTCCTGTAAGTTGAGATTTATAAGGTCAAGGTAGGCAAGGAAGCCCTTAGACCCTGCTGGTTGGTATGTCCTATAACCCTGAAATAACCACATTCATCCCTTTTTATTCTCAAAGCTCCTATTGAGTTCAGCTCTCCTGGGATTCATTTAGAGGGGGCAAGTGACACTCATCAGTTTAGCATTTTTGCACCTCTGTGTCCCCGTGGCCCAGAACAATAATATCACATGATGATCAAATCCTTTTGACATTAGTAAGTCCAACGCAGAATGTTGAGTGACTCAAAAAAATCCATGCACTGAAAGATATAAAATGTTTTATTGTGTTTTTTTACATTATAAAGCATTGGTGAGTGTAAGAGTCTCCCTCCCTCCCTCCCTCCCTCCCTCCCTCCCTCCCTTCCTTCCTATTTTCACCTATTTCTGCCATTTGGTATAACACCCATATGCTGGCGAAGAAGGAAAACAAAGACTGGAAGGGCAAAAGGATCCAAGGAAAGGAAAATGAAAGGTAAACAGAATTTACTATGTTTGAATTTCAGGCTTTTCCCCCCCGACTCCCCACAAAACAAGCAAGCAGGCAAATAAAGAAACCCTGCAGGGATTGACAGGAGATGAGAAAAGTTTTAGAAGACTTTTCTCAGAAAAAAACCCTCTGCTGATTTACAAGCAGTATATCTGTTGTGAGGATTTTGAAGGAGATGAAAATGTATCGCTGGCCAATCTAGACATTTGTCAAAACAGCCAAATCCTGTGAAGTGGAAAGGATGAGCGAAAGAACCAGTCCTAGGGAAAGAGGTTCAACATGGTCTCTGTTGTGTCAGAAGTTTTCTACAAAGACAGAGAAGCTTTTCGCTGTGCGAGATAAACCCTTTTGCTAAATGAGAAACCAGCAGACCTTGGAAAGGGGTGTTCAGTTTTACCCTGAAGGGTACTTGGCTCTGTCGACACTGGGTGTGTGGTCAAACCTGTCTTGGTATCCTTCACCATCCTTCCTGGACCCGGGGGACCTGTCTGGTTTAGGGATTTAGCCTCCACCTCTTGGATATGAGGAGGGGTTCAAAGCACCTTGATTTAGAGTCCCACCATCTCTCTTCACAGAGGGGAAAGGTAATTCCCCGGAAGGAAGCGGGGAAGCTGGATGATGCTGGGCAACTGAAACCAGCAAATGCCTTCTGCACTTGGAGAGTGAAACTTGGTTCCAATATCGAACTCAGCGTCTGTTGATGGCACAGCTGCCTGGACTGGACAACTGTGGATCTGACTTCCCATGCCGTGTTTGTTTGTTCTGAGGCACAATGTTCCGGCAGCAGTGGGCACTCCTAATGCTCAGATCTTGGTTCCTAAATACCACAGTCCGCTGTAAGTTTCCAGGGCTCTTCGGAGAAATGGCTGATCCCAGGGCTGGGGAAGAAAAGGTACAAGGTATGCTTGAAACATATTTTTTCATCAGAAATTATGATGTGCTAAAAAAAAAAAAAAAGATTGGAGCCAGCTTGAAGGGGCTCCCACTTCAAAGTCTGGGTCAAAAATCTTCAAATTTGGCTTCCTACCTGGAATAATCTGAGCATCAAAATTAATAATGACAGAAATGGACTATAACACATGGAATTCCTGAGTCCATACTGATATTAAGAAAGATGAAAGACGAGGGAGGGAGAAGGGAAAGTGCTTATCTACTGAAGAATGCCAACTACTAAATGTAGAGGGAACGGTAGACTTAGAAACTCACACTTTGCCACCACCTTGGAAATACTCAATTCATACAATAGTCATCAATGCAGGCTAGATGGGAAGGATATGGTGACAGTTTCAAAATATTTCCCCACAGATCATCTATTAATTCACAGAGGGCACCTTTGGAGTGGAGAAAGGTGCAGGCGTCACCTTAGCCGAGGAATTAAACTTATCATCATTGCCTCCTCCTGAGAGCACTGAGGATGTCTCAGCAATAACTGTGCAGCATTCTTACCAAAAAATATAACCAAGAGGACACAATCCAGTAAGTCCAAATTAAGGAGCATTGTGAAAAGCACCTGGCCTGGACTTTCCAAAAATATCAATGCTATAATTGACATCATAGCAGATTTTGGTTCAGGACCGAATATCCAGAGTGTGATAATTGTGCTGTAGCCTTGTAGGACAATGCCCTTTTTCTTAAGAAATACATGTCAAATTCTCTAGGACTGAAGTATCTGCAACTTACTGCAAATGTTTTAGCAAAATATTGCCATTACATATGCATACATATATTTATTTGTATATGTGCATAAAGAGTAATTAGAAAAAAGTGACAAAATGCTAACAATTAGTCAAATCTAAATAATGGATGTCTAGTCTTTTGTTATATCATTCTTACAACTTTTTTCATGAATTTGAAGTTTTTAAGTACAGCCGCAGGTTGCCTAGCAACGGAGATATGTTCTGAGAAATGCAGTTAGGACACCATAGAATGTACTGACACAGACTTAGATGGTATAGCCTACTGCATGCCTAGGCATATGGTATAGCCTATTGCTCCTAGATTACACACCTGTTACTGCGCTGAATGCTGTAGGCAACCGGAACTCAATGGTAAGTATTTGTGTATCTAAACATAGAGAAGGTAGGATAAAAATATGATATAAAAGATAAAAAATGGTACACCCTATAAGGCACTTACCATGGATGGAGCTTGCAGGCGGATAGTGGATAATGGATTAGAGAGTGACGGATGGGCAGGGGTGGTCTCTCTCAATATATTATCTCTTGTACCTAAAATACCTGTTAATTGTTGGATGAATGAAGTTTATTGGAACAAGATTTAGCTTTTTCTTTGTTTCTTCTAATATTGCCACTAAATTTATTTTCATCTAATACTGTCATTTAGTGAGATCAAGAAAATGAGTCATGCCTTATTTTAACTCCCTGTCATTATGAATTGGCTGATATCCCATACAGTGAAGACATTTGTAAGGCATTTATTGAGTATGTACTACCCTGCATGCGTTTCCACAGCAGTCATCCATAATCAATGAACATTTGCAACTCTGGGTTACTTGTTTTTATTCCTGGCCAGGGATTTGAAAAGGGAAGTGTGTAATAGGAAACAAAACAAAACAAAACTAAGACAAGCAAACTGTTTCCTCCTACTACATATACTCAACACAGCAACTTCTGTGACCAGATGTGTGGGTTTTCCCATACATCAGTACTCCAGACTCCAACCGGACATCCTCTAATTCAATTCAATTCTGACACTATGTACCTGGGGTTGGAGTCAGACCCTACAGGTTAAGGGCTTAGTCCCACAAGACTGCCCCTGTTTCAGATGCCCATCGTTAGTCTGGGCCTCTGGAACTGACTGATTGGCTACAAATTAGGGGTCCCCATGACCCCTTGCTTGATTGAATCATTTGCCAGAGTGGCTCACAGAATTCAGGAAGACACTGTACTTAAGGTTTACCCATTTATTATAAAAGATATTGCAAACGATCCAGATGAACAGTGAGGCAGAGGAGATGCACAAGGCGAGTGTCGGGAAGCCACACCCTGGGTGGGCCTCCCTCCATGTGTTCAGCAACCTGGAAACTCCCCAAATACCGTAGTTCAGAGATGTTTATGGAGGCTTCATCGCGTAGGCATGATCGATGATTCCCCGAGGATGAGGGTGGGGCTGAAAGTTCCAAGCTTCTAATCCTGGCTTGGTCTTTCTGGTGACCAGACCCCATGCAGGTGCCCCGTTGAGAGTCACCTCATTAGAACAAATGATGCTCCCATCACCCAGGAGATTCCAAAATATTAGGAGCTCTGTGGCAGGAACCAGGATCAAAGACCAGATATTTGAACAAAAGATTTTCCTAGCACCCCTGTTGCTCAGGAAACTTTAAGGGGACTGTGGATAGAGACCAAAAATATGTATATTTCTCATTATAAATTGCAATTTCACAGAAAGATACATGGTTGCTCCCTTCTACTCTAATACTTTTCCTTCCGCCTATTTCCATATGTCAAATTAGACCAGAGTCTTAAGACCTAAATCCAAAGTCAAATATTTCGAGTTGCCTTTCTATTTTCCTGTCTAAAATGAGATCTCCCCCATCTCTGGATCCCATGAGTTTATATTTACACTGTGGTGTTTACATTTTTAATTGTAATTATTTATATACATCATAATCCATAACACTAAATTAATCTCAGGAAGGATTCTTACCAGATTCAACTTCTTGCCTACAAATAACAATGAGAAATCAATTGTTCAAAGGGGATTGGAAATTTTAAAAATTAAATTATGGCTCTGTAATAACTAAATTCCAGGAGGGAAAAAGAGAGAGCAAATAAATCCATTGATCAGAAGGAATGGGAAACTATAAAAGTTAAAATTCTAGCTATAAAGGTACAAGTGATAGCTATGTGGAAGTTAGCTAAAGAATCTAATACCACAATAAAATTCCCTTTTTTATCTTTAACCCCTTAGGTTTTGTCCAAAATATCCCAGCAAACCAACCAAATAACTAACAAACAAACAAAAAAACCCCCAGTTAATATCATCTGGCATTGAAGAAGGTATGGTGAGCAGTTTAAATATGTATAGTTGGAGGAGGAGGAATCTACCTAGAATTATAAAAAATGGACATACAAGAAAACTTATGACCACACTTTTTGTATCAGTGAAAACCAGAACAAACTGGAAGCCACCTGAATGTCCATCGATAGCAAATGACAATAAAATTTGGAATGTCTATACTATGGAATATTATGTAGCTACTAAAAACAAGTTAGATCTCTAGCTGTTTTTCCAAAGAGATGTTTATGGTGTCCTGTGAAGTGAGAAAAGGAAGGAACAGAGACATGAGGCGACTTGATTCCAGTTTTGTGAAAACACCAACGCCCTGTAAGTCAGTAGTGAGGAGGAGAAGGTAGGGGAGGGGAAAGGTTCTACGCTCTCCCACCAGGCGGCCAGGTAGCCTCTCATTCAGAAAAAGACACACTCCATGGTACACATAGACCACATTTTATTATTCCACTCATGTATTGATGGGCACTTGGGTTGTTTCCACATCTTTGCAATTGTGAATTGTGCTGCTATAAACATTCGAGTGCAGATGTCTTTTTTTTTTATACAATGTCTTTTGTTCTTCGGGGAGGGAGGTAAGGGCAATATATGTAACCTAAACATTTGTGCCCCCATAACATGCTCAAAAAAAAGAAAGAAAAGACACATTCAGCTTGGCAGGGGCTGTGATCCGTTAGTCTCATTGTTTCCTCTAGGAAGGAAATACTTGGGCCTAGCATTTTAGGGGTTTTGGGTCCCATTTGGGTATTTGCACTACTTGAGGGTAGTGCATGTCATCATGGCATCTTGAACTTTAGACAAAAGAGAACCAATTCATGTTGGTTAACTTTTTTGTTTGTGCCATTTAAAAACTCTGAGCTTTATCTTTTAGGAGGTGAGATTAAAAGGGCTATCAGTGGCTGGGTGTGGTGGTTCACGCAGGTAATCCTAGCACTGTCGGAGGATCACTTGTAAGCCAGGAGTTCAAGACCAGCCTGAGCAAGAGCAAGACCCTGTCTCTACTAAACAATAGAAAAATTAGCCAGGCATCATGGTGCATGCCTGTAGTCCCAGCTACTCGGGAGGCTGAGGCAGGAGGATCGCTTGAGCCCAGGAGTTAGGCTGACGCCACAGTACTCTAGCCCAGGCAACCGAGCGAGACTCTGTCTTAAATAAATACAATTAAAAAAAGGGGACTATCAGCTTTCCCCTTTTTGCTTAATGAAGGAGGGCGTGTTGGTCATTTACAACGCCACTTACTTACATTCAAATGGAAGATGAAGGTATAAAAGATGCTCAAACTCACCAGCGTCAGAGAAATGTAAACTAACAGTGAGAGATATCCTTCAGGCTGGGAAATAACAGAAAAGGCCAAACACACCTATTATTGCTGGGAAAGCAGGAAAAGGGTTACTCTCCTACATTGCTGGTGAAAGGTGAGAATTATTTCAGCTGTGTCGCCACATTTATTAAAATCTAAATATGCAGTTTATTAAAAATTACTATATAATACTGCATATGTACCAAATAACCTAGGCAATGATGTGAGTGTAAAGTATAAACAATAATGATAAAATGAACCCACTTTCAACCTAAAATCTGTATGATCACTACTAATACTGTTGAAACCGCCTGCAAGCTCATCTCTAGTCCGTTTCCTCTGCCTGCTCTGCCCTTCTCCTGGAGGGAGGTGTCCACAATGCTGTTCTCTTGCTTTGCTCTTTTAAAAATAGTTAAAAAGAAACACATATACTCTTTGACCCAGCAATCCCACTCCTGGGACTCTATCTCCTAGAATAGAAGCCTTAGTACATAAGGACATTTGTGGAAGGGATGTTTATTGCAGCATTGTTTGTAGTAGCAAAAGAGGAGAAATGAGTGAATGCTCATTAATGATTGAATAAATTACAGGACATCCACACCATGGAATTTTCTGCAGCCATTAAAAAAAATGATGAATGAGAGCAATACCAGATGCCTTGGAGGGATTTCCATGGCATGTCGCAGAATGAGAAAATGGGAGCCGGGAAAGCGTGTATAAAATGACAGATGCCTATGTATTGTATAGAATGTGTAAATATATGTATTTGTGTGTATATGAGCACAGAGACAAATTTGGAAGAATAAACCCTAAGGTGGCAGAAAAGATTACCAGAGAGAAGGGTGGTGTGATGTAGGGGGAGAGAGGATTGAGCAAAAAGAGGAGAAAAAAAAATGTGAGGTCGAAATTAAAATTCTTTTTTTTTTTTTTTTTAAAGGGACAGGGTCTTGCACTGTTGCCCAGGCTGGAGTGCAGTGATGTGATCATGGCTCACTGCAACTTCCAAGTCCTGGGCTCAAGTGATCTCCCTTGTCTCAACCTCCCAAGTAGCTGTGACTATAGGTGCTCACCACCACACCTGGCTGATTTTTAAAACTTTTTATAAAAATGGGGTCTCACTATGTTGCCCAGGCTGGTCTTCAACTCCTGGCCTCAAGCGATCCTCCCACCTTGCCCTCCCAAAGTGTTAGGCTTACAGGTGTGAGCCACTGCACCTGTTCCCAAATTTCTATCTTATTTTTGTCCCAGGGTTTGTGTGAGAATTTCACCAGATGATGAAAAGCTTCTTTGGAGAATGTTCAATGGCCCCAATGTATGATGGTGGTACTTATGATGATGTGCAAATGATACTTACGACAGTGATATGATTTTGAGCAAATAATTTTATTGCTCTAGGCCTAATGAGGTTTTGTCTATAAGAAAGGGATCATAACTAACCTAATTAATAGCTGGTAACTTTCCAGATGAACTACGGAAATTACTCTGCTGGGATTAAATGTACAGTCCTCAAGTACGATAAAATTCAAAGTATGATCCGCTTAGCTGATTGCTAAACCATTTCCCTCCTTTGAGTTTTATGCACACCGCCTTTAAGACGATATTGTTGGGTCTGCCAAAATGGGGGATGTAAACTCCCTCAGGACCACGCCATACTTGGATTGTTTTGATCACCTGTGATCTTGACAGGTCACAGAAGATATGGACACTGTATTGGCTTCCTAGGGCTGTTGTAACAAATTAGCACAAACTGGGTGGTTTAAAACCACAGAAATTCATTCTCTCACTGTTCTGGAGGTCAAAAGTCTGAAACCAAGGTGTCGGCAGGGTCATGCTCCCTTTGAAGGCTTTAAGAGAAGAAGCTTTCCTTGCCTCTTCCTAGCGTCTGGTGGCTGCCGGCAATCCTTGGCATTCCTTGGCAATCCTTGGCAATCCTTGGCTTGCAGCTGCAACGCTCCAGTCTCTGCCTCTGTGGTCACATGATGTCCTCTCCCTGTGTCTCTCTGTGTCTTCACATGGCTTTCTGATAAGGACATAGTCATTGGCCCCTCTAATCCAGTATGACCTCATTTTACCTTAACTAATCCCATCTGCAAAGACCCTCATTCCAAATGGGTCACATTCTGAGGCTCCAGGTAGGCATGAATTTTGGGGTGCGCTATTCAACCCAGTACAGATATGTGAGGGGGGGTTTAAAGCTTTCTCTTCATTCCCTGCTTTCCATCCTCTGCGGGAAGGTGGTGTTCTCTTGGAGCCCTGGAGCTGGCATTGCCCACTCTGAGATGGATCACAGTGGGTCTTACCAGAAATTTGCAGCCAACCCCCTGCGAGCATGACCAAGCCACCGTTGCCAGGAGAGATGTGGGTTTGGGTGGAATGTTCTGGAAACTGTTACTGTTTCACTTTTTAGAGCAAAAATTATGGGGTCTATGGCAACATCCCATCACCTTTTTTTCTTCGCCTTATTTGGTACTCTGATGAGCAGAATTTTCCTTAATTTTTTACAGAAACGTGAAAAGCAAATAAGCATGAATTCTAAAACCAAGAGGGACAAAGAGCCTGTAGGCACAGCGTAATTGTTAATCAAGCTGGAACTTTTAGCGAAAGACCTCCAGAGAGCGCACATTCTTTGCTCGCTGCAGATCAGCCGGCTGTTCCATGAAGAGGCTCTAACAGCACCATGAGCCCTGCCTAGAGCGTGTGTGTGCCGTTTCCTTCCCAGCAGACAGGCGTGCAGGGACCCACTGGGGCCCAGAGGGACGTGCTCAGGGCTCTCGTGGAGCAAAAAGTGAGGCTTCACAGTGGAAAGCCCAAGAAGAGAGATCTTAAAATTGTGCAAATCATCTATAATTATGACAAATCTATTTTTAATTTTAATTTTTTTTTTACTGTGGTAAAATACCTGTAACATAAAATTTGCCATTTTAAGTGGGCAACTCAGTGCCGTATAACACATTCACAGTGTCGTGCAGTCATCAGTACTATCTAGTTCTAGAATATTTTCATTTCCCCAAAAGAAAACCCAGTACCCATTAAACAATCCCTCCCCATCCATCTCCCCTCCAGTCCCTGGCGGCCACTAATATGCTGTCTGTCTCTGTGGCTTTGCCTGTTCCGGACATCTCATATAAATGGAAGTGTACAGTTTGTGACCTTTTGTGTCTGGCTTCTTCCACCGAGCATAATGTGTTCAAGGATGATCTATGTCGGAGCCTGTGTCGGTAGTTCATTCCTCTCTATGTCTGAATAATACTCCATTGTACGGATAGACCACATTTTATTTATCCATTCGCCTGTTGGGCAAACCTATTTTTAAACTTCTCTTATCCCACAGGTAAGCGGTGTTTAAAACTTTTTATGTTTAGATTTATAGAAATTTGTAAAGATCGTACTGAGTCTGGCTCCCCACCCCACCTCCACTCCCAGCCTGGTTTCCTTCATTGTTAATATCTTGTATCACCAGTGTACATTTGTTCAAACTTGGGGATGGGCGCTGGCACATTGCCAATAACTAAACTTCAGACTTTATTTGGATTTCACCATTTTTCCCCCCCCATTCCTGTTCCCTTTCAGCTCTGGGACCCAAGTCAGGGCACCACATTTGCATGTAGTTGTCATGAATCCTCAGTCATTCTGGGCCGGGACAGTTTTTCACTCCTAACTTTTCATGACCTTGGCAGTCTCGAGGAGCACCGGTCGGGCATCCCATAGAAGGTTCCCCAGCCTGGCTTTGCTGGGTACTTTTCTCATGATGACGCTGGAGCAGTTTGTTTTTTGTGCGTGTTACCCAGACTAAACTCCACCTGGAGTAATTTTGCCTGTAAAGATGTGACCCTAAAAGGTGTTTAAAGAGGGCCTTAACTCCTCTTTTCTTTCTTCATTTAAGGGACTGCAGCTGCTATCCAATCCACTCCCCAAGGGCTCTGCGGGGAGTTGGGGCCCCACTTCACAGATGAGGCAGTGTGCTCCTTGTGTGCGACAGACAGGAATTCCAACCCAGAGGCCAGTGCCAGGTTCTGTCCATAACTCCACTCCTGGAAGGCTGCTGACAAATTGGTTTGGCCAACGGCATGTTCACCTGGACCCTTGGTTCCCCCTCTGGAGGAATTTCAGTATCCCCTAATTAGGTAATGGGGTAACCGGGCAACCATTACTTATAATAGATGTGAAGCTGTAAATTATTCTATTTAATTAAGAACTGCACGTTTCCTATTAAAGGAAAGCTTATCATAGGTTAGTAAATTTATTGGGAACACTTAACTTTAGCTAATTAAGCTGTTTGAACTCAAGGCGAGGGCATTCATTAATAATCAAGCTCAAGCAGTTAAGGGCAATTAGTGAAAACAGCTGGTCTTTATCTCGCTGATAAAGGATGGTTAATAGAGATCTTTACAGCTGTTATAAACCTCCCCAAAGCAGCATCTTCTTCAAAAGTTTGCGTTAGTGAAGAACACAGAAGAAGAAACTAAATTTAAAAGAGCTGAGCGTTGGAAGCAATCTCGGGTCTCCAGCCCCAAGGTGATGTCCAGAAGGAAAGTGAAATCCACCGACAGCGGACTCCTCCCTAGCAGCGTCCATGCCCCTGGGAGAGACTCTGACCTCAGAATCAGCAGCAGAATTGTTCTAGTTCCGACTGGGCAAGGAGGGGTCCCCTATACACACAGAGATTATATTTCCTGGAAAGAAAAATGCAGAAATGGACTCTGCATTTTTTCTGATCCACAAATGTCCTCATGTAGAAAGTCTCACAGAATTCTCATAACGTCACATTCAACAACTTGAACTTTAGAAATTTTAAAAAGTGTTCAACTTATTAGGATCAGCTTCTGTTTCAGGAATTAAGTCGCACGGTGTATGCTGTGATTTGAGGGAAATTAGCAATGCTTCGACTACGTGCAGACAGGGTTCTCCCTGGCCAGATGGTGGAGGTTCCAGTCGGGATAATACCACCAACACGCTGCCATCCAACATTTATGGATAGTCTGTTGTGTGCTGGGCGCCATCCTGCCATGTGACATCACACAAGAGGGCCAAGGCCCTGTTTTTTTTTTTTTTAGTGCTTGCAAATATCTAATGGAAGAGGGACGGACAATAAGCAAGCTGATAAACAAGGTGATCGTGGACTCTGATCAGTTCTTTGAAGGTGGCGACTTGAGGCAGAGAGGTTTTCACATTTCAGCCCTCTTTATTGCCTTGACCGTGTACCCACCTGCGACAGTGTCTGTTCTGTATTTCTTTTTCTAGTTGCCTCACGTTGTTTTAAACTTAAATACATTTATTTGAAAGGAAGACTTTATATTCCTACGATAAGTGGAAAACCAGTATCAGTAATCAGAAATTGAAGGTGATCGGAAGAATAAATACATTAACCATTAAGATGAAAACTGTCTTGTGCCACCTAGAAGCAGTTCAGGAAGCACCAGTCGTGTGCGTGCTGTATGTTGGAAACATCCAGATGGGTCTCGGGGGCCACTGAGGGCGCCACCCGCCATGGTTTGAATGTGTTTGAAAGTTCACGTGCTGGAAACTCAGTTGCCAGTGCAACAGTGTGGAGAGTCAGGGCCTACAAGAGGTGATTAGATCTCGAGGGCTCTGCTCTCGGGGATGGACTGATGTTGTTATCTCAGGGGTGGGTTCCAGATCATTCTGTGTTGTGGGGGCTGCCCTGTGTGTTGTAGGATGTTTAGCAGCAATCCTGCCCATTACCCACTTGATGCCAACTGTGACAACAACAGTATCTTCAGTCATGGCTAAATGTCTGTTGGGGGACAGAATCACCCCCCACAAAGAATCACTGGGCCAAATGAACATTTGCTCTCTTTTTTTTTTTTTTTTTTTTTTGAGACAGAGTCTCACTCTGTTGCCCAGGCTGGAATGAGTGCCCTGGCGTCAGCCTAGCTCACAGCAACCTCAAACTCCTGGGCTCAAGCAATCCTGCTGCCTCAGCCTCCCGAGTAGCTGGGACTACAGGCATGTGCCACCATGCCCGGCTCATTTTTTCTATATATATTTTAGTTGGCCAATTAATTTCTTTCTATTTTTAGTATAGACGGGGGTCTCGCTCTTGCTCAGGCTGGTTTTGAACTCCTGACCTGGAGCAATCCGCCCGCCTCGGCCTCCCAGAGTGCTAGGAACATTTGCTCTCGCAACCTTGGTTTCTTTTGATAGCCTAGCAGCTCCTGTTGGACCCGAAGATTAATTGCTAGAACCCATCACCTTCTGTCTCGCCCAGACAGGCCTTTCTCATCCTTCAGGCGTTAACTAGGGGCCCCTCCTGCGGGGTGTGCTCCTGTCCTCCCCATCCCAGCCTGGGCAAAATCCCACCGTTACATGTTCTCGAAGCACCATGCGAGGTTCTCTTTGCAGGGCGAGTCACACATTTTCCCTTTTATGTATGTAGTTATTATATTCATTTCTGTTTCTCCCCCCACTCCCCAAAGTTCAGCTCCATAAGGGCAGGAAATCGGCTTAATTTTGTTCATCCTTGTAAAGCCCAAAACACCCAGCACAATGCCGGGCACATACAGGTGCTCGATGAATATCTATCGAATGAATGAATGAAGGAATGATTCCTCGGTGAATGGCTCTGGTGGGACCCCATGTTAATGGCATCCAGAAGGGTCCTGGCCCTAGTTAGTACCAGGAAGGATCTAGACCAGGGATGGCCAAGCTTTTTCTGGAAAGGGCCAGATGGTAAGTACTTCCAGCTTTGTGGGCTGTGTGGTCTCAGCTGCAACTACTTCCGTAGGCTGCTGAAGCGAGGGCGGCCCGGGACGGCACGCGAGTGAACGGACACAGCTGAGCTCCAATAAAAAAGGTATTTAGAAAAACACATGGGGGTTGGGGGGCGCGGATTTGGCCTGTGACATGTAGTTTGCCAACACCTGATCTGTGAGTGTTATTCCTGGTTTCGTCTTAATTTTGCTTCATATGTATTGAATTCCTGCTCTGGAGCAGGCATGATTCTGGATTCTGGGAATACGGCCGTGGGTAAGATTGACGATATTTTTGCCTTCATGAAGGCAAAAATATCCTGTTTGACCAGACACAGGCAATAAACGAGCAAACTAAGGATATTTCTTCAGAAATGATGATAGGGTCCATGAAAAAGGACAACACAAGGTACTGAGATGGGGAACGACTGATTTGAGGCTGGGGGCTGCTCTTTTAAATAGGGTGGTCAGGCTAAATTGGGGACAATTTGAGCATTGACCAAAGGGATTTAGCTGGAGGCAGCACACTGGGCAAATAAAAATCCATGAGTCCATAGTGTTATGAACTTGGAAAGCTCTCCGTAAGGGAGGAGTGTTAAAAGGAATGATAGAATTAAGAATCACGTGTTCAAGCCCCGTGTAACAGTTGATTCGTGTAAAGAATCTTCTGCCTCAAGAAGGGAACAGCTGAGCAGAATGATGAGCGGAAGCTACTGGAAGGAAAGTGTGGGGCAGGGTGTTGCAGGCAGGGGCAACAGCTGGTGTGAAATCCCTGTGGCTTGCTCCATAAAACAGCATAGAGGATCCCCTGGCCAAAGAGAGGAGGACAGTGGTCAGAGAGGTGATGGACGCAGATCCTGCTGGGTTTTGTAGTCCTGGCGAGGAGCGAGGATTTTATCCTAAGTGCGGTGAGAAACCATTAGAGTCTTTGGGATGGAGGAGAGGTGAGACGCGGTACGTGTTTTAACGCGGTACGTGTTCTAACACGACCGTGCTGGGAGTAGGCTGGGAAGGGCGTGGCAAGAACGGACGCAGGGAGACCAGCGAGGGGCCTTCCAAAGTCGTCTGAGGCAGGAGACGGCGTGGTACTCAGCGGAGGGGGCGAGAAGCGGCTGGGTTCGGTATGTGTTTCGGAAGGTGGAACTCACAGGGGCTGACTCGTAGGGGGTGGGCGGAGAGGGAGTGTGGAAGGGTGACTCCAAGGTCTCTGGCCTGAGGAAGGTCATGGTGGGGGCCGTGCAGGCTCCGAGGCCTGGGTTTACGGGAGAAATGTTAACGACGGCGCTGTGGACGTGCTCTGTGTGGGGTGCCCGTTAGGCGTCCTGGCGGTGTGGAGCTGGCAGTTGGAGGATGCACGGGCCTGGAGAGAGCTGAGAGTCGCTGGTCTGTAGACAATTAAGTCACGAGAGGGGATAAGGGCTCTTGGATAGAGAAGAAGACCTAGGATTGGGAAAGGATTAGGAGACAGGGAGGGAAACAGGGAGAATGGGAAGCCTGGAAACCAGTCGAGAAAGAATTTCCAGAACTTAGTTCCCTCACCCATTTATTTCTTCACCCATTTAAAACTCATCTTGGCTCGCACCAGTGCTTGACTAATGCTCTAGCAATAGCGACAATAAAAGCGGCCAGCGTTTGTCAAACACCTGTTCCGTGCCATGCAGCACGCTAAGCACCTACCTGCTGAATCTCACTGACTCCTCACTCCAACTCTTTGAGGGGCCTCTATTGTTATCCCTGGTCTACAAATGAGCAAAGCGAGGCCCAGAGATGTTGGGTGACTTGTCCAAAGTCACACAGCTCATAAGTGGCAGAGCCAGAATTAGAACTTTACATACCTCAAATCCTTCCTGAAAATACATTAGCTATAAATAAATGTTCAGAGGAGTTCCTGAGAAAAGAGAGGTGATAGGATGGAGAAATATATTCATTCTAGTATGTATTAAGGATCTGATTTTTTTTGCTCAAGAAGCAGAATAGAGGCAGACAATACAAAATTCCTGCTCTTGCCAGGCATGGTGGCACATGTCTGCAGCACCAGCCACTTGGGAGGCAGAGGCAGGAGGATTGCTTGAGCCCAGGAGTTTGAGAACAGCTTGGGCAACATAGCAAGACCCTGTCCCTAAAAAAAAAAAAAAAAAAAATCCCTGCTCTCATGGGAAAGCCTCAGTACCCTCATCTGTAAAATGGGGGTAATAAATGTATCTACCTCATCAGCTTTTTGAAAGGATTAAATGTGTTGATGTGACAAATCACTTAGAACAGGGGCTGGCACATACTTAACATATAGCACTTGTTGGCCATTACCATGGAGAGACTGTATTGCTTCCTGGTGAGGAACTGGGCACCCTAGAGCCAGGATGTTTGGGTTCAAATCCCAGCTTTGCTACTTCCCAGCTATGTGACCCTGGGCAAGTTACCCTCTTTGTGGCTTAGTTTCCCCATCTGTAAAACGGGATAATAATAGCTCCTAGCTGATACAATGATTGTGAGGGTTTAATAAGCTAATATATATAAAGTGCTTACAGCGGCTGGTACCTTATTCTCATGCGGGTTTTAGCTCTTACTGTGGGCCGTGGATATGGCAGGGACGCAGGCAGCAGACGCATCAGTAAAGAGATGTGAGTTATCCTCAGTGAGAAGAGAGCGTGGCAGATACAAACCCTACTGGATTTCCACTTGCGTCTCAGTGACAGGCAGCCTGGATTAAAGAGCCGAGATGCCACAGCGGGAAGAGCTGTCCTGTTCCCAGAGGCAAATGACAACCTGCAGAAAGAAGCAGCACACAGCTTAGGGAGGGGGAGACGGTGGCCCGAGGAAAGAGAGGAGGGGCAGAGGCTGCGGAGAATCACTGTAATATTTTCCCTCTGATAGTGGCAGGGGTTCTTGTAGAAGCCTTAATCACCTATTCTAGGCTTCAGAAGCCGGAGCTCCTTGCTCCTTGCGAGCTGTCCTCCCTCTGGCCTCTGCCTGTCTCGGTTAGAGCGTAATCGTATTGGAAGGTAGTTCTTATCTGTGATTATTCATCCGCATGTGAGGAGCTTACGTGTCTGAGCCGCCACTTTCATCAAATGCGAGCACGTGGCCCTGTGGATACACACCAGCCTGATGCTGGCGGGCAGAGCGATCCCCACCCCCACAAGCAGGGAGATTTTAGAGAATTAGAGGTGACCAGCTTTGGGGTCGGGGAGGAGGAGGCAGACAGTGCTGGCTCCGAGACAGGGAGCAGAACAAATAGGAGAGAACTAATAGCGGGGACTCCAGCCAGGCCCATAAATCGATAGGTGGGTTTATCCTAAAGGCATGGCTTCTCTAACTTTAATAAGACGGTGTCTATGAAGATTACATACTAGCTTAGAGAACAGTATTTCATTTTCGCCGGCTCTGTCTAATCTGCGGGAGATGATGGGCTGGGCTGGGGTTAATGCTCACGCACATATTTCAGGTTAACTCTCTGCTAAATTGTGGTGAGGTGAGAGCAGAATTTTGCCCTCTTCCCGGGTGGTGGGGCTCTGATGTGAGGGCAGGGGCCGGCCAAGGGAGCAGGCCAAGGACAAAGTTGGGAGACACTAGCCTGTACCAAAGACAAAACCATCTGATTGTCCTTGTTTCCCTTGCTGATGTTGGTCTTTTTTTTTTTTTTTTTTTTGCAGTATTGAGCTATAATTCATATACCATGCAAACTACTCAATGTGTACAATCCAGTGGTTTTTAGTATATTCTCAGAGTTGTGCAACCCTCACCACAATCAATTTTAGAACATTTTCATCACCCTCTCCCCACGCAAAAAAAAAAAAAAAGAGTCCACCATAACCATTAGTACTCATTTCCCATTTTTCAACAACCTCCAAGCCCTAGGCAACCACTCATCTACATTCTGTCTCCATATGTTTGCCTGTTCTGGATATTTCATATGAATGGTGTCATATAATATGTGGTCTTTTGTGACTGGTTGCTTTCACTTAATGTAATATTTTCAAGGTTCATCCATGTTGAAGCATGCATCAGTCCTTGATTCCTTTCTATTGCTGAATAATAACCCATTGTATGGAGATACGAAGCTTAATGTATCCATTCATCGACATTTGGATTGCTTCTACTTTTTGTCTATTATGGATAATGTTGCTACCAACATCAGTGTACAAGTTTTTGTGTGGACATATGTTCTGATTTCTTTTGGGTATATATCTTAAAATGGTATGTTCTTAGTGGGTGTGAAACAGTACCTTATTGTGGTTTTGGCTTGCATTTCCCTAATGGCTAACAATGTTGAGCATCTTTTTATGCGCCTGTTAGCCAGTGCATATCTTCTATAGAGAAATGTCTATTTAAATTTTTAGCCCATTTTGTAACTGGATCGTTTGTCTTTTTATTATTGAGTTGTAAGAGTTCATTCTATATTTTGGATGCAAGTTCCTTAGAAGACATATAATTTGCAAATATTTTCTCCCATTCTATAGGTTGTCTTTTTGCTTTTTTGATGGCATTACCCATAGCACAAAAAAGTTTTTAATTTCGATGAAGTCCAATCTATTTTTTTGTCACTTGTTGCTTTTGGGGTTTTATCTAGTAAGACTTTACCTAAATCAAAGTCACCAAGATTTACTCCTGTGTTTTCTTCTAATGGTTTTAATATTAGTTTAGCTTATTTAGGTCTATGGTCCTTTTTGGGTTAATTTTTGTGCATGGTGTGAGGTAGGGGTCCAACTTTACTCTTTTGCATGTGGATATCCAGTTATTCCAACACCATTTGTTGAAGGTGATAGTTCGGTCTTTTGTTGCCGTCTTGGGTCATAGTAATGCCATTGTCTGGTTTTTCAGGTCAAAAGTCATTCTTTAGTCTTTTCTCTCCTTAATTGTGAGCAAATCTTGTAGGCTCTATCTTTGAAATAGATATGAAATCTGACTGCTTCCTACCATGTCCATTGTTACTGCCCTGGTTCTGGTAAACTTCACTGCCTGGATTATTGCAGTGGCCTCCTAAGTGGTGTTCCTACCTACTGTTTGTTCTTACTACACACATCAGCTAGAGAGAGATGTGTTTTCAACCCCAAAGCAGATCATGTCATTAGCCTGCTCAGAACTCTCTAGCAGCTTCCTCTGTCACTCAGAGTGAATCCAAAGCCCCTTCTAGGACCTATGGAACCTGTGGGATCTTCCATCTGCATGTCCCTGTTTGGCCTCATCTCCTACTACTCTCCCCACATGCATGCTGGTTCAGCCACACTAGATTCCTCCTTGTTGTTCCTCAAACATATCAAGCATGCTCCTACCTCAGGGCCTTGGCACTTTCTATTTCCTCTGTCTTGAAATACCATCATTGTCCAGATATGCTCATTGCTGCCTCCTTGTGTTTACCAAAGTCACCTTATCTGTACAGTATCCTTATAGATCTTATATAAAATTTTACCCCATCAACTCTTCCTCTGTGACTTCCCTGACTTTTTTTTTCTCCTAAACACTTTTCACTATCCACCATCAGATGTACTTTACTGAGTTATCTTGTTTATTTGCTTTCCCAACTCAGATCCTTTCCACAAAAGCAGAAGTTGTGTTTCCTTCACTGTTGTATCTCCAGAATCTAAAACAGTGCCTGGCACAACAACTAGATGTTGAATCAAAAAGCAGACTGGCTCTTGTCTTCCCACTGCTTCCTGTATGTTTTTGTCATAGTCTTAATGACCATTGTAACAACATAGTACCTAAAAAATTATTGGAATGGGAACACTTGAAATGTGCTCAGGGATGCACCTCTTGCCTTGTTTCTCCCGGGTCCAGATGTGCAGCTGCTCACCTACTATTTGCAGGGTTTGGTTAAGATTACAAATGGAGGTTCATACATTGTATGCTCACATATTTAAACACCAACCAATATATGTTGTATCCTCCTACCTTGGCAAATAAACCTTCACAATGACAAGATTAAATACCCATAGAGCTAAGCTATTATATTTCTGAAAGTTGGTATTAATACATTATCAGGAACCACTCAATTAAATTATTATTAGGTATTTTCTGGATATTCTGTTGGTAGACCGGCTGGCAATGTTTGGATGAGCAAAAAAATGATACACATAATTTGTAAATTATATATTCCATAAAATTTTTTTCTTGCCTTAATTTTAGCAAAATCACTAATAATGTTTCTATAATCAAGAGTTCTACTCATTTGCTTCTATTGACAGTAATGATTTAGTGATTATAAAATAAAATATAATAGGATTCAAAATATTGGCTTCCAAATATACTTTTCATCTAAAAAGTTTATTATAGAAAGACAAACATTGAAAAATTAAAATTAGTTTTCAAAAAAATTATTTCTTCCTAAAGTGTTTGAAATTATTTATTAAAATTAAAAGGTAAAATACAGATTATGAGTATTAACAATTAAAGTATTAACAAGTTTAAAAATCAAGTTGAGATTTAATTTTTTGAGTTTCTAATTAGATCTTACTATATGTTTTTGTTCAAAAGCTATTCACAGTTCTAGTTTTCTATTTAATATGTTCATTTGGTCATCAATGGCAAGAGTCAGTATTACGGCCAGACTCATGTATGTAGAGAATTAAGAGTATTATGAATTGTTTAATACTGCAACGTTTTCCTCAGGTGCAATATGCAACTGTTGCAAGTGCGGTGCTGATACCTACGTAGGGCCAGAACCACAAATCAGAACACAAAGAGCATGAAGAAACTGGCAGTCAGCATTATGGGGAAATGCTACTACGCTAGGTAAGAATCTATTTCGTATTCACTTTATTTGAGAGGAAGCGTTCGACGAGTTAGTTAATTTGTCCTTTCTCTTCCCTAAGTGCTTTTGTGACCCAAGTCACCCTGTACTCTAGAGCAGTGCTCATTTCTGCCTTTGGCAGTGGTACCGCACACAAACCTTTGAGGTGTTTGGAAACAGATGTGTTCTGTTTTCAGGACAGAGGTCGAGATCTGGGGGAGATGTTTTTCTGAAGCCCAAATGGTATCACTCATGAGAGTGGATGTTTTTCTCAGTGCTAGGTGCCAGATCCCAAGTGATCAAGTGGCCCGGGATAGAAACCCTTGCTGCTCAGGTTTAAGGGTGGTTTTTCAGAAGACAGGGGTAGAGAGGGGTTTCAGGAAGAGCTTCAGGACCTAAACACCTGGACAGCATCTTGGAACACACAAACCGCCTCTTTGGATGCCCATGGGAACTTATCTCCATATTTCTCATCTAGGTGGTGTTGTGTCTCTTCTGATTTGACAATTCTGTGAATGATCCTAAGAGCTGAGACTTTTATGGGTCAAGCAGTGATAGGCCTTCACATTTTTAAGGGAGGAAAGTAGTATTTTCCTGATGGAGATAGTTTTCAACTGTGGGCCAAAAGCATCATCACAGACCCATATTCTGAAATATTCTTATCTACCGATAAAGAACTCAGCACATGCTGTGGTGTTTGAGTAAAAAAAAAAAAACAAAAAACAAATCACCCAGCCTCATGTGATCAATTTTATTTGCGCTATTAGCAGAGAATATTTTGCACTAGAGACTTCGTGCATGAAGTAATAACTGAATGTTAAGCAAACAGATCATCAATTATTAAAATGTAGCTGCTATTAATGTAATCCTTTACATTTCAGTAATGCCAGCACTTGGGGGGTGTTGTAAAGCTAGTTAAAAGCTTCTGATGTGCAAAATAGGAATATAACCATATTCCCTTTGCTAAACATTTTTGTAGGCTCTCTCTCTCTAAATTTTTCATTTAGGAGTGGGTGTTGTGATGGGGAAAGGGAGGTATAAAACATGATGTAGACGTATCTGATCAAGATGCTAGCAAAAGCAGTGTTTTAAGGACTTAGGGCTCTTGCAAAACCAAAACTTACCTTTAATATAGGATCTAGATACCCTTTTTTATTGGTTGAACTGAAGATAACTTCTTTTTGTGGACACATTTTCTTTTATTTTTTTGAATATAGACAATACACTTATGTGGCTCAAAAATCAAAAAGTATAAAAAAAAATTTACAGTAAAAACTCCTTCCTCCCATCTCTCTTTCTACCTATGCCTCCCCCCACTGAAGTAATCACTGAAATCATTTTTATGTATCTGTCCAGGGTTTCTTTGCATATATCAGCAAATACTAATTTCAGCTCTTATTTCACACACTTTCGCACCTTGAGTTTTTGTTTTTGTCTCTTGGTTATTAATATATCCTGGTACCATGATATCATTCCATATCAGTACATAGAGAACTTTTTCATTCTTTGTTCCCAGCCCCAGAGTATCAATTATAGATTGTACCACCCTTTAACCAGTCTACTATATAGATGGACATTGGATTGTTTCCAGCTATTTGTTAGACACAGCCATGAATAAGCCTGTATATGCATGATGTACATACATATACCTTTACATATATTTAGGATAAATTTCTAGAAGTGGAATTTCTGGGTAAATTGTGCGTGCCTTTGTAATTCTGATAGATATCGCCCGATTGTCCTCTACGGTGGCGATAGTCACAGGCGATCCCACTGGCGGTGAGTGGGAGTGCCTGTATCCTCAAGGCTGGCTCATGTTTGGAAAAACTGCTCAAGTAGAGACTATTCCACTCAGCATCAACTTACAGGGGAGAGAATAGCGTTGTTTTGTTCATATTCTCTGGTGACTCTGCTTTCTCTCACTCCTTGCCTCTTGGTCACTGCAGGACTGCAGCCAAATTATTTAAGCATCTGTGCCTTAGTTTCCTCACCTATAAAGTGGGGCTGCAAGAGCACCTGCAACCTGTGGTAGCTGGAAGATGCCACGTGCTAATGCATCTAAAGCACTGAGCACAGTTCAGACGTAGTAAGTGCTGAAAAATGCCATCAGTTATTAAGTGGGTCAACTACCCAATACCACCCAGAGATGGTTCCAACTTTACCTCTCTTAGGCCACAGTGGAAGTTAATGTCTATGCCATAAAATTACAGTCACTGAACATTTTCTTGGAAGAAGAGTAATCTTGGTCCTAGGTAAATGAACGTGAGCCCTCCTCCGTTGGGTGTAATTGGAGGAGAGGAAACTGGAGGTTGCAAGTGGGAAAGGGAGATGACGAGGACGGTGAAGCAGGAGCACAAGTTCTGCAATGAGCCTTGCAGAGGGAAAACGAACAGATGCCTAAGAGAGCTTTGGCAGCGAAACCGGTCTGTAGGAGGAGGTTCCTGAACTGTGTGTCGCAGGTGCTGAGTGGTAAGGGCACTCACCTCGATAGCCAAGGTGCTAGAGTCTGAGTATCAAGGAGTGGTTGGAGAGAGAGGTACTCACCTGGGCCAGGTGGAGTTGGCAGCACAGCTTTGTGGTTTAAGGCTCTTTCTCTGGGGTCAGGTAGCCCCGGGTTCAAATCCCGACTATGCCACTTGCTAGTGGAGCGGCCTAGGTTAAGTTCCTATTTCCGATCCTCGCTTTCCCCACCTGTCACCTGAGGATAAGGGCCACAGTCGAGGCGTTCCCTGGCTTCTTGAATTCTCACGGGGAGGCTGTGAGGCTTACATGCTGTAATATTTCTAAGACACTTAGCACCAGGCCTGGCACATATTAAACAGTAAATGTCGGCAGCTATTAAGGACATCAAATGAATAGGGCTTTACAAGCTCCGCATCTCTGGGACACAAGAGGGACCCCGAGGGGGGTGCATGTTAACAAATTCAAGTCATAAAATCGGAAAAGGCCCATTTAGATGGATGTACAGTTATAGAGAGGAAAAATGCCTCTTAGCATACATGTTATTTGCAACAAAGCAAAACAAATCTGTGAGCTTCTTGTTGCAGATGAAGGGGAGGGAGAGCCTGAAAAATGTCCTGCCATCTTGAGGCAGTAAATAGAAAATGAGTTGTGCAGCGCTGATTGCTGCTAATTTAAGACATATAAAAATCACTGATAGTCGCTTTTTGTTCTCCACATTTTTGTGTTATTTACTAAAGGTAAAATAGTCATACATTTACGTATATTATCCCTATCCCTTTATCTCATTTTCATATTAAGGATCTATATTCCTTAAACACTTCCACCTCTTCCACTTATTTATTGTTCCACCTACCACTCCCTGTAAGACCTTAATCTGTGTGCCTGGGAATCTTCCACGGTGCTATTCTCCTGGAGTGGAATGCCCTCATCTAACTGCTGCTATGCTTGGCAAGCTCTTACTCCTCAACCAACTATTACCTTTGTGAAGTATTTTCCGAGATCACCAGCCACCAACGGCCCTTTCTTCTTTGATTCTGTGAGAGTCTGTGTAATGTTTCTTTTATAGCATTTTTCATATCGGGCTTTGGTTCTGTGTGTACATATCTATCTCTCCCTTTGTGCTGGGAAATCTTGAGTCGGGGATAGCATCCCTGTCTCCATCCGTCGTCTTCATCAAACGTGTATTGAGTGTCAGGCCCTGTGACAGGGTCTGCGGATGCGGAAATGAATTGGACACAGCGCCTGGTGTGGGAGGGGGATCTCAACGCAGCGTGGGAGCAATTAAAGAACCAGGCGCTGAGCTAAAACCGTACGTGATTCTTTCATTTAATCTTCTAAATGACCCTAGATGAATCCATTATGGTTCCTGTTTTACTGTTGAAAAACCCTGGGCCAGGGAGTAAATATAACCCACAAAAGAACATAGAGCTACAAAGTGTCAAGGTGGGGAGGCCATGCCTAGCGACATCATGACCCTGAGAAGGATTTGGCTAGGTGACGGAGTGGGGGAAGGGAATCTAGGCAGAGAGGCCAGGCTGTGCAAAGGCTTGGGGGTGAGAGAGCATTGCTCTTGGGGGAATTGCAAGCGTCTTAGTCATCTCCACATTCCCGATATGCACACAGAGCTCAGCACATAATAGGTGCTCACTGAATGTCTGTTGTAAGAATGCATTTCTCCTACATTTCCTCCCCAGAAGTGGTAATTCAACTCTGGATTCATGTTCATGACATTCCTCAGGGTTCTTTCAGTAAATTTTTGCTGAGGTCCTGGGGGTGCATGGGTGAGTGTAACAGCTTGGGAGAGTGTGTCCTCAAACTGCCTCCATTCAGTCGCCTAGAAATAACAGTGCAGAGGCTTCCTGCCCCACTTCCACCCTTTAAATGTCCAGGGAGTGTTTCCACGTTTGGGACAGTCAGACTCAGAAACGTTTTGGGTATGGGTGAGCAATTTCCAGGTGGACAGCTAATGGAGTCCCATGACTGGGGCCGCGTGCAGGCCACACGGCTCTGGGGTACTCAAAAGCTGCCCCTTGCAGATGGAAGGCCAAGCTCAGGAAACATGAATCTTGGGGAGGCTGCTTGTGGTCTGGCCATAATTCCTAACTCTTCCATCTTTCTTATCTGCTCTCCTCCCCATAACCCTGGGGGTTGCTTTCTAGTCTGGATGGGGTGGGGCAGGTGGAGAAGCTCTTATCTTCCTCTTGGTTTTGCTCAGAACATGTTGTCAAGGCCAGGAATGAATAGAAAAGACCCTGCAGCCAGGCTGGTTGGGGTTTGAATCCAGGCTCTGCTACTTACCAGCTTTGTGACCTTGGATAGGTTACTTAACATCTCTGTACCTCAGCTTCCCCACCTGTAAAACAGGATCGACAGTAGTACCTATTTCACAGGGTTTTTTTTTAAGAGTTTAAAGGAATTAAGGCCAGGCCCAGTGGCGTGTGCCTGTGGTCCCAAATTCTCTGGGGGCCAAGGCAGAAGGATCTCTTGAGCCCAGTAGTTCAAGGCTGCAGGGAGTGATGAATTCACCTGTGAATAGCCACTGCACTCTAGCCTGGCCAACATAGCAAGACCTCATCTCTTGAAAAATAAGGAATAAAAAATAAAGATGTTAAAATATTTAGAGCACTTAGAATAGTACCCGGCACATTGTAGGTGCAATATATGTGATGATGATGACAATGATGATGGGAACATTGATGATAATTAAAATTATTATACACAACTCCCCTCCTCTCTTCTGGTTCTTTTGTACTAGATGTTAATGGTCTGTTTAGTCCCAAACAGAAAGTAATAGTTCTTCTTTTCTCTGAAGACAGGGTGGGCTTAGGCTTTAAGTTTATAACTTCAAGTTTAAGCTATCTAGTGCAATAAGCAAAGGCAAGAAAAAGATAACCATAACATTTCACTTTAAAATAGTTGGACTATTCACATGAATGGTATGCCCAAAGTTGTTCGAGTTGATTTGTTACTCAAAACCAGAAGCAACCTAATCTACTCCACTTACTGAAATTATAATATGATGGATAAACTGAAGCTCAGATAAGGGAACCGACTCATTCAGGGTCACACAGGTGTACGGCTAGAACTAGAACATGTGTCTCCTGATCCCTGTTCATGTTCCTTCTAATGCCCCACAGCCAAGTGAAGAAATTCAACCACTCTCTGAAGCATCTCTAATTTCTTTTATGTTGGGGGATCAGTAAATGTTTTCTGTAAAGGGTGTGATAGTAAATATTTCAGGCTCTGTGGGCCATGTGTCTGTCACAACCACTGAACTCTCCATTGTAGGGTGAAAGCAGCCACAGACGGTATACAAGAGAATGGATGTGTCCGTGTTTTAATAAAACTTTATTTATAAAACAATGTGGTGGGCCGGACTTAGCCCCTGTGGTTGCAGGTCCCTGCTATATGGGCATCGCTAGCTGGAGAGGGGAATACCAGGACAAAAAATGTTTCTCTACACAAAACAGAAGCTGTTAGTCAATTGTTTAATGTGAAGCAGTGGCAGAGGAAAGAGCTGTAGTGTGTGAAGTAATAAGGGTGATCAGGTAAAAACCAGTTTTACTTCTCCATCCCAGCTACCACTGTTTCTTTTTATTTCTAATTTTTTTTTTTTTTAAAGAGGGAAAATAGAGATGGGAAATTTTGTATTAATGAGATGAAGGGCAAGATTTTGTAAAGTGGTGTTGGTTACGAAGGCATTCCTGGTACAATTTGCCAGAAACTCCAAATAAAAAGGATGAGCTTTTATCTCTCCATGCAACTCAATTAATTTTAATCTGTAATATGAGAATTATCCACTTAGCTCCCGGAGATTAGCTTGCTTTATTAGGGTATCAAAAAAATAAGCAGAAAGAAAAGAAAATGTGCTTGGAGATGTTTTGCTTTCATTTGAGAAAATCAGTCCACAGTTAATTGGGGGAAAACTTAGAGGCTGCAGGTAGGTTAGCAGAGTGAGAGTTAAACATTATCAGGTAAGTGTACAGTTAAGAAAATTCTACAAAAATATTTCTCCATGAGATGTGGTTACCTATATCTTTTGAAATTGTTTGTAATGGGGATGTGCACTAATTATATCTATTTCTGTATCATAATGACAACAAAATGTAACAGTTTAATACAAAACACATTTGTTATCTCAGTTTGATAAAAAATCTGGGCACAACATAGTTGGGTCCTCTGCCTCAGAGTCTCTTATAAGATTGCAGTTAAGGTGTCAACCTGGCTGAAGTTTCAGCTGCAGGTGGGACCCCCTTCCAAGCTCTTGTGGGTGTTGACCAAATTCAGATCCTGAAGGGCCGTTGTACTCAAGACCTCAGCTCCTTGCCATGTGGGCCTCTTCAGTATGGCAGCTTGCTTTATCAGATCATGCAAGCCAAGAGGGCCATAGAATTGGCTAGCAAGATGGAAGTCACAATCTTATGTAACCTAATTCTGGAAGGGACAGCCCATTGCCACGTTCTATTGATTTGAGGTAGATCCCAGGTCCTCCCCATACCAAAAAGGAGGGAATTACACAAGGACATGAAAACTAAGAGGAGAGGATGATTGGGGGGCACATCTTAGAGTCTGTTTGCTACAGGGAGAGAGAAGTAGTGATCTAAGAGAAGTAGCAATGAGAGCAAGCACATCACCATGTTAAGAAGGTCCCAGAAGGTGTATTTACTCCAAAGGATGGGTGACTGTTGATGACCAAATAGGAGAGGTATGTGTGCATATATGGTGCAGTTGCTATCCCTAACTAGAATCTCTGGCTGGCTGCTGGAAAAATCTGAACTGTGGGGAGACCATTCATACTCATTAAATGTAGGTGCCCATTAAATCTTAGTTGGCTGGAGATGCTGGAATGTATTAATAACAGTGGACAGACAGAACCCATGTAACAGTTGGGACTCTTTTAGTGGCAAGCAACAGAAAATCCAACTTGAGTGGCTTAGGAAAAGAGAGACTTTATTAGCTTATATAATTGGAAAGTCTGAGAGTAAATCTCACTTCAGGTATGGCTGGATTCAGGGCTTAAGCAATGTATTTTATTTATTTGTTCACTTTTTTGGTTAGGGTTATTTGGGTATAATTTATGTAGGGTAAAATCTACCCTTTTAGTATACAATTTAGTGAGTTTTGACAAGGACATGCAGTCATGAACCACCACCATAATCAAGATGTAGAACCTTTCCATTACCCCTCTAAATTCTTCTTGTCCCTTTGCAGTCAGTTTTTACTACCCTCCACACTGGACAACAAGTACTCTCTTCTCAGTACCTATAGTTTTGCTTTTTTCAGAATATTTTTTAAATGGAATTATACATTAGGTGGTCTTTTGAGTCTGGCATATTTCACTCAGCATAATGCCTTTGAGATTCACCTGTGTCGCTATGTTTGTCAGCAGACCAGTCCTCTTTATTTCTGAGTAGTGATTCATTGAATAGAGGTACACCAATTTGTTTATCTATTAACCAATTGAAGGACATTTGGCTTGTTACCATTCTTTGACAGCTATGAATAAAACTACTATAGACATTGTGCATTTTTTTGTGTGTTGTTTTCAATGCTCTGGTA
>VSMD01137215.1:0-44691 GCA_008750895.1 Mirza zaza | reverse complement strand
CTCTGGGAGGCCGAGGCGGGCGGATTGCTCAAGGTCAGGAGTTCAAAACCAGCCTGAGCGAGACCCCATCTCTACTATAAAAATACAAAGAAATTAATTGGCCAACTAATATATATATAAAAATAAATTAGCCGGGCATGGCGGCGCATGCCTGTAGTCCCAGCTACTTGGGAGGCTGAGGCAGCAGGATTGCTCGAGCTCAGGAGTTTGAGGTTGCTGTGAGCTAGGCTGACGCCATGGCACTCACTCTAGCCTGGGCAACAAAGCGAGACTCTGTCTCAAAAAAAAAAAAAAAAAAAAAAGCAAATATGGCAAAACCAAAACTAGACAAATGGGACTTAATTAAACTATTTTCACAATTTTATTTTAGAAATAATTCCTCCCCCTTAAACATCATCTTTCCCCCTAGCAATTCCCTTTCTAAGTATGTATCCTAAGAAGAAGCAGAGATTCATGTACAAAGATTTCATCACACTTTTTATAAGGGTGAAACATTTTACAGATGTTAGAAGCAACTGGAAGTGATTAAATAAAATATGATTACTCCATAAAAGGGAATTTTATGCAGCCATTAAAAATCACTTTTTCAACATTTGTTTCATTTGTAACAGTTTTTGACAAAAAATTTATATACCATAAAAGTTCACTCATTTAAAGTGCAAAATTAAGAGGTTCTTAGTATATATAAAGAGTTGTGGGACTTTCACCATAATCTAATTTTAGAACATTTTCATCACCCCCAAAAGAGAACTTGTCCCTTTAGAAGTCACTCTTCATACTTCCAACTGATAATTTTTTTTTTTTTTTTTTTTTTTTTGAGACAGAGTCTNTTTTTTTGAGACAGAGTCTCACTTTGTTGCCCAGGCTAGAGTGAGTGCCATGGCATCAGCCTAGCTCACAGCAACCTCAAACTCCTGGGCTCAAGCAATCCTGCTGCCTCAGCCTCCCAAGTAGCTGGGACTACAGGCATGTACCACCATGCCCGGCTAATTTTTTCTATATATATTAATTGGCCAATTAATTTCTTTCTATTTATAGTAGAGATGGGGTCTCGCTCTTGCTCAGGCTGGTCTCGAACTCCTGAGCTCAAACGATCCGCCCACCTTGGCCTCCCAGAGAGCTAGGATTACAGGCTTGAGCCACCGCGCCCGGCCCCCAACTGATAAATTGATACGAAAAATACAAATAACCGAAAATAAGATTGAACAAAGGACAGACAAGTCACAGAAGAGGACATGCAAATGAATATACATATGAAAAGATGTTCAACTTGACAAATGATAAAGGAAATGGAAATCAACACAATGTGATACCATTTTCCCCCATCAGACTTGCAAAAAATGAAAAACACTAATAACATCTTCTACTGGTAAGCGTGGGGAAAACAGGCATTCCCATAATAGTTGTTAAGAGTATGAATTATCACCACCTTTTGGGAAAATAATCCAGCACTATTTAACCTTTTAAAAGTACATAGCATTGGAGCCAGGAATCCCACTTTGGGAATCTATCCTACAGAAATTAAAGGGCCAATGTGTACAGATATATGTACAAAACTACAGAGAATAGCAAGTTACAGAGTAGTGTGTATAGGATGATACCATTTTTGATGCCAGACACTATTCTCACTGTCAGAGGGGAAGCTGAGGCTCAGAGCAGTGAAGCAACGTGCTTCAGGCCTTACACACAGTTACCAAGTGGCAGAGCCAGCATTCCTATCCAGGTTCATTTGGCCCCCAAACCAAGATATCTGCCAAGAATTATAACTTTCTTGTTAGAATATCTGAAACTCCTTCAATGGCGGTGGGGTTAATCTTTCAGGATAATCACTTTTGAGAGTGGATCTCTGATATCGAGACCACTTTGGAGAGGACAAAGTGAACTCATGTCTCAATAAAAGGCACAGAAGACAGTGATGCTGGGATTTGGTGACAGAATGGTTAGCAGGGAGAGCGGGTTGTGGGAATATGTAAAATTCATTTATTTATTAATCTAAGAAATATTTATCAGCATTTACTATGTGACAGGTATAGTTTAAGGCACTGGGGTATTCATCAATGAATAAAACAGACGAATCCTTGCTCTTGGGAATTTACGTGGGGGTGTGGATGAAGGAGCAGACAATAAATTACATATAGATATAGACATAAATATAGATTATAATATGTGAGATGGTGAATAGTGCTATAAAGGGGTCTCCTTTCAAGCTCACACAGTTGATAGCTGAATTCATTTCCTTGTAGCTATAGAACTCATGGCATCTTGCTGCCTTAAGGCCAACAAGAGAGAGTAGATCTCTGATCTCTAGACCACCTTTTAAAGAGCTCACCTGATTAGGTCAGGCTCACCCTAGATAATTTTCCATTTGAATAACTCAAAGTTAACTTCTGATTAGGGACTTTAATTATATCTGCAGAAATTTCTTCACCTTTGTCATGTAACAACCTAATCACCAGAGCGGCATCCATCATATTTACAGGTCTCACCCTCACTCAAGGGAAGCGGATTATACACGGCATGTATACCAGGAGACAGGGATTATGAGGTTCATGTTAGAATTCTGACTACCACAACATCTAAGAGCAGCTGTCAATTAAGCAGTTGGATATATGAGTCTGGAGTTCAGGGCAGAGGTCTGAATTGAAGACGTACATTATGGTGTCATCAATATATAGTTAATGTTTAAAGCTAAGACATTGAATGGGGCCTCCAAAAAAGGTAATGTTGATAGAAAAAGAGGTCTGAGGCCTGAGCCCTGGAGAACACCAATGTTTACAGGTTGGGGAGATGAAGGGAAAACAATAACCGAGACTGAGAAGGAGGAGCCAGTGAGGTAGGAGGCAAACCAAAAGAGTGCTAGAAGCCAAGTGAAGCGTTTTTAAGAGGGAGTGATCAACTATGGCAAATGCTTCTGCTTGGTCATGTAAGAGGAGCCTTAGGATATATAGTCTATTAAATTTAGTAACACATAGGTGGTCCTGACAAAAGCAGCTTAGGTGGAGTGGTTGGGGTGATAGCCTAATTGGAATTTGCTCACAAGAGAAAGAGGAGAGAGAAATTGGAGTTGACAAGTACAAACAATTCTTTCAAGGAACTTAGCTGTAGACAGGACCTGAGAAATGGGTGCATTAGATAAAAGGGGAAGTAGGATCAAGAGAATTTTTTCTATTATAGACAAAAGACCATAATGGGAATTGCCCAGCAAGAGGGGAAATTTGATTATGTGTATGGGGACGGTAGTGCTGGAGCAGTGACCTTGAATAATAAGAAGGGATCGGATCTAGAGTACAAGTGGAAGGGTTGTATAGATAGGTCATCCATAGAAATGTGAAAGAAGGCAGAGAATGGGTAAAAATGCAGGTAGATCGGTAGATGTGTTTTGAAGGTCCATGGAAATTGTCTTCTAATACTCATCTTCTGGGGACCAACTGAAAGTGTCTCCTGCGTTCTTCCACATTGCCTGAAATGTCAGCATGAGATTACTTTCAGGTGTTTCCCAAAGCATGCATGGTGCATGTACCTCTTGTACCACTTGAGAGGGGATTTTAGGAGTTTCATGTTTATTTTAACATCTATTAGGGGGAAAAGTAACTAGTATGCCTACCCCATGATTTTTCAGATATAATTGCAAATTTCAAATGTAAACAAATTAAGAGAAAATTGTTAGCTACATCACAGAAGAGCTAAAGGGGTTACAGCAAAACTTTTAGACAGTTCGCAAATAACTGATCTTTGAGAAAATTGCTTAAGACATTGATTCTGTTGGAGTCGCTCTTTAAATGCAGCCGTCTCTGAGATAACACATTTCGCCAGTTTCATTCCTGAAATTCTACTGTGAATTAGACCCAGACATCTCTGGACTGAAAGGAGCCCCCCAGGGTCTGTTAGTTTACATTCAGGGAGAGAGAACTCTCTACAGCTGAAGACTGAGACAGTCAGTTCCTTTCATCCTGAGAGGCCTCTGACTAAAAGCGAAACAGAAAAACAACAAATGGACAAGTTAGAAGTTTCTTATATAACCATATAGTGAATATCAACGGAAAGCCTAGAGCCATGCATTATGGGAGATGCCATAGGGAAAGGAGTCTGTAAATGATTTAGAGAAAGGGCTTCTCCAAGGTAGAGAGATGAAAAATTGTGATAGGCAGAATAAGTATCCTCAGGCACATCTATGTCTTAATCCACAGAAACCTGCAAATATGTTACCTTACATGGCAAAAGGGACTTTGCAGATGTGATTAAGTTAAGGAGCCTCCTGCTGACACCTTCATTCTAGGATTTCTGACCTCCAGAACTGTAAGATAATAAATCTGTGTTGTTTTAAGCCACAAAACTTGTGGTGATTTATTAGAGCAGCAATAGGAAATGAATACAGAAATAATGGCAAGTTAGAGTGCAAATTCTGAAAAAGCTCTCTGGCAAAGCCTCCTGTCTGGCCTGTTGATTCCTGGAAGATGGGAGTGAAATAAATCTGAATTGATAGCATATTTTTATATTGTTCTTGTGGCTCTTAGCATGTGTTTCTCTGTATTAACATTAATTAGATTCCCATTAGATGTACGCTACTTGTAGACAGGTTCATTTAGCCCATAGCACAAGACTTTACCCACCTAACAGGCAAGCAGCAATTATGTTTTGCAACTGCATGATACATTGGAGTTTCTAAAAGGTTTTCACATATGATGCAAGCATCAACATAAATTGAAAATAGGAGGGCAGGAATCATGGGAGGTGTCACAGGTTAGAGAGAGGAGGCCCCCAGAAGAAACTCTCTGAATGAGGAAGAAAGGAAAAGGGACAGCTGACATGGAAAGGAAATGAGCTCCCCTTCCCCTGGAAAAATTGGTGAAGGGTGACAACCTTTGAGTCTTTCCTTGAAAGTAAGCCAGGAGGCTTGTGCAGGCCTGAGAGAAGCCACAAATCACCACGTGGCCTGTGGAAGTAGAGCAGGTTGGATCTCAGCAGATGGCTCCATCCGGCATCCTGACTCCACTCCCATCCCAGGTGGTATGGCCAGCAGCAATGGACAGGGAATGTTTCCTGCCTGCCTCAAGGGTTTGGTGGCTCCTATGTTAGGTAGCTGGTTAGGCCGGGGTAAGGAGAAAGCTACATAATCCACTTGGGGTTTCAGAAGGATCCAAAGTCAGCTTCTTAAGCACAATGCCAGGCAATCTAGACCAATGAGAGCAGAGAAACCATCACCTCTTCAATTTCAAAGGTAAGCCAAGGGGAGGGACAGGGCTTGTCCATGATATGGATGAAAAAGCCCAAGAAGATGGAGGTCTGTAATTCTCAACCTCCATGTGCAGTCCACTTATGTACCTTAATGTTTTATGGGAAATATTTTTCAGTTACTTGTGCCTTGTAAGACAACTCCGGGAAGAGCAACTATTCTATGAAATTGCTGAGCCATTTGGTAGCTATTTGTTTAATTTTCTAAGAAACAGCCACTCTTTTTTGCAGAGTAATCGTACCATTTTACATGCCAAACAACAATGTGTAAGTGATTCAGTTTCTCCATAGCCTTGCCAGCATTTGTTGCTGTCATTAATTTTAATTTTATTTATTCTGATAAGTATGTGGTGATATCTCATTGGGGTTTTAATTTGCATTTCTTTAACAATGTTGAACATCATTTCCTGTGTTTATTTGCCATCCTTATCTATGGAATGCCTCTTCATGTCTTTTGTCCATTTTTTAATTGAATGGATTGGGGTTTTTTTCATTACTGTTAAGCTTTTGAGAGTTCTTTACATATTTCATATACTAGTCCTTTGTTGGATATGTAGTTTGTAAATATTTTCTCCCAGCAGGTAGCCTGTCTTTTCATCCTCTTGATAGAGTCTTTCACAGAGCAAAAGATTTTCATTTCACTGAAGTCTAATTTACCAATTTTTCCTTTTATGGACCATGCTTTCAGTGTCAAGTCTAAGAACTATTTGCCTAGCCTTAGATCCCAAAGATTTTTCTCCTGTGTTTTCTAAAAGCTTTATAATTTTATGTTTTACACTTAAATTCATGATCTATTTTGAGTTAATTTTTGTCTAAGATTTGTTTTATAGGTTGAGGTTCTTTTTTCTTTTTGGGGCCTATGGTTGTCCAATCCTTCTAGCACTATTTGTTGGAAAAGGTGTATTTCCTCCTTTGGATTTCTTTTGCACTTTTATCAAAAATCATTTTGGCATATTTGTGTAAGTCTATTTCTGGCCTCTCTGTTCTGTCTCACTAATCTGTATCTGTCCTCTATCAATACTGCACTGTCCTGGCTACTGTAGCTTCATAGCAAACTTTAAACTCAGATATAGTGATTCCATACACTTTAATCTTATTTTTCACTATATTTTAGCTATTTGAGGGCTTGTTCCTTTAATATAAATGTTAAAATAAACATGTCTACATTTACAAAAATTTTTGCTGGGATTTTGGTAGGAATTGCATTAAACCTGTGTATAATTTGGGGAAAGTTAACATATAAACTTTACTGTGTTTAGTCTTCCATCCATGGTCTCTCCATTTATATAGATCTTTGATTTCTTTAATAAGAGTTTTGTAGTTTTCAGCATACAAATGCTTTACACGTTTGGTTAGATTTACATGTAAGTGTCACATTTTTTGAGCTATTGTAACCTTACTATATTTTTAATTTCAGGTTTCACACATTCATTGCTAACATATATAAATATAATTGATTTTTGTATGTTGCTCTAGTATCCTGTGACCTTGATGTCAAGTCTAAGAACAATTTGCCTACCTCTAGATCCCAAGGCTTTTCTCCTGTGTTGTTTTCTAAAAGTTTTATAGTTTTCTAAAAGCTGAATGCACTTATTAGTTCTAGAAGGGTTTTTAAAGATTCCTGGCATTTTCCATGTAGACAATTATGTCATTTGTATATAGAGGCAGTTTTATTGAGTCCTTTCCATTTCGTATGCCTTTTATTTCCTTTTCTTACCTTGCTGCACTGAATAAAACTTCCAGCACCAATTTGAATAAGAGTGGCAAGAGTGGGCATTCTTGCCTTATTCTCAATCTTAGGGGAAAAGCATTTGGTCTTTCAACATTCAGTATAAAGTCAGCTGTAAGTTTTTCATAGATACTCTTTATTGAGTTGAGGGAGTTCCCCTTTATTCCTAATGTACTGAGGGTTTTTTATTCTGAATGGGTATTACATGTTGTCAAATCCTTTTTCTGCACCAATTGATACAATCATGTAAGTTTTCTTCTGTAGCCTGTTAGTATGGCAGATTACACTGATTGATTTTGAACACTGAACTAGCCATGCATCCCTGGAGTAAGCCCTGCTTAGTCACGGAGTATAATACTTTTTATATCAATACACTCTGAATTCTGTTTGCTAATATTCTGTTATAAATTTTTACATGTATATTCATGAGAGCTTTTTTCATTGTGCGATGTCTTATCTGGCTTTGGTATCAGGTTAATACTAGCTTTGTAAAATAAATTGGAAGTGTTCCTTCCTCTTTTATTTTCTAAAAGAGATTGGTAGAATTGGCATAAATTCTTCTTTACATGTTTGGCATAATTTTACAGTAAGGCCATCTGGGCCTGAAGATTTCTTTATGAAAGTTTTATATTATGAATTCAATTTCCTTAAGAGTTGTAGGGCTATTCACATAATCTATTTCATACTGGCTGAGTTGTGGTAGTTTGTATTTTTCAAGGAATTTATCCATTCCACCTAAGTTGTCGATTTTACATGTGTGGAGTTTATCATAATATACTTTTATTATCCTTTTGACGCCTGCAGGGTGCTAGACCCTGTTTCATTCTGGTTATTAGTAATTCGTGCCTTCTCTCTTTTTTGTTCTTTTTTGTTAGTCTTACTAGAGGTTCATCACATTATTGATCTTTTCAAAGAACCAGCTCTTTTTTTCATTGATTTTCTCTATTGCTTTTCTGATTTCTTCTCTTATCATTATTGTTTCCTTCCTGTGATTGTTTTGAGTTTATTTTACTCTTTTTTCTCCCTAGATTCTTAAGGTGAGAGCTTAGATTATTGATTTGAGACTTTTCCTATTTCCTAATACATGGATTTAGTGTTATAAATTTCCCTCTTGAAAAGCTTAAGCTATCTCCCATAATTTTTGATATGCTGCATTTGATAGGAGACTTTTTTATTACTGATTCAACCTCTCTTCTTGTTATTGGTCTGTTCAGATTTTTTATGTCTTCATGATTCAATCTTGATAGTCTGCAAAGCCTGGGGCCACAGGGATCAGCCTGGAGCCTAGGGCCAGCCTGGTGCTGGGATGGGTGTTGAGCCCAGATTCATGGGCACTGATCTGGAGCCTCAGATCACAGGTGCTGGCATGGTGCTTGGAGCCACAGGGACTGGCCTGGAACTTAGGGTTTTGTAGACTGGTCCAGCACTGGGGTCTACTGGAACAGGACTGGACCCTGGGTCTGCTGGGGCGTGAGGCCACAAGGGCCAGCATAGAGGTTGGGGCTGCAGGGACTAACCTGGCACTGGGAAGGCCTGGAGCCTGTGTCCTTTGGTGCCGACCTGGTCTGAGGCCAGGGATGCCAACCTGGCACTGGGGCAGATTTGAAGCCTGGAGCTATGTGAGTTGACCTGGCTCTGGGCTAGTCTGAGACCTGGGGCAGGCTTGCAGCCTGGGGCCACAGGGCCTGGCCTAGGACTGGGTAGACCTGATCCTATGTCTTCAGGCTGGGTCTGTGAGTGCTGGCCTGATGACTAGGACTGCAGGGGCCAACCAAATGCTGGAGGTGGCCTGGAGCCTGGGGCTGCAGGGGCTGGCTTGATGCTGTGGCAGGCCCAGAGACCAATTCCACCAGGCAGGCCTGGAGCCCAGGGCTATGGGATCCCACCTGGCACTGAGATGGGCTTGGAGCTCAGTCTACGGGTACCAGCCTGGAGTTTGGGGATATGGGGGCCTGCCAGTGCCAGGTTTTACTGGGGTGGGCCCAGTGTTGAGGCCCAAGGCAAAGTCAAATGCTCACTTCCCTCTCCTCCCACGTAGAGGGTATCTTTTCACACTGTAATCCATGGGGTTGGAAGAGGGATGGCATGGATTATATTTTAGTGACTGTATTTTTCAGTCCTGAAATAGCCATTTAGTTCTTCATCATATTTTCTATTAATATTTCTTTGCTAAGACTTTCTATTTTTTTGTTTCAAGTGTACTTATATTTGCTTGTTGAATCATTTTTATCATGATGGCTTTAAAATATTTGTTGGATAACTCTAACATTTCTACCATCTCCGTGTTAGTATCTATTGTGGGTTAAATTATGTCCCCCAAATAAAAAGACATGTTGATTTCCTAACCCCAGTACCTGTGAATGTCACCTTTTATGGAAATAGGGTCTTTGCAGAGGTAATCAAGTTAAGATGAGGTCATTAATGTGAGTCCTGACCCAATATGACTGGTGTCCTTATAAGAAGAAATAAGTTGGGACACAGACACACAGGGGGAATGCTATGTGATGACAGAAAAAAAGATTGGAACGATACAGCTGTGAGCCAAGGAATCCCAAGGATTTATGGCCACCATTAGAAACTAGGAAGAGCCAAGGAAGGGTTCTCCCCTGGGAGTTTCGGAGGGAGCATGGCCCTGCCAACACCTTGATTTCACATTTCTAGGCTCCAGAACTAGGAGACAATAAATTCTGTCATTTTTAAGCTACTCAGTTTGTGGTAGCTTGTTATGGCAGCCCTGGGGAACTCATACAGCATCATTGTCTTTATTTAATCAGTTTGAGATTTTCAAGTTCTTGGTATGATGAATGATTTTCAGTTGAAAACTTGACAGTTGGTATTATGTTATAAAAGTCTGGATCTTATTGAAACTTTCTGTTTTAACTGGCTTTCGGCAACACTGTTCTGTCAGAAGAAAGAGAAAATGTTGCCATGTTACTGTTAGGCAGTAGCGAAAGCCCAGGGTGCCCCTTTGGCCTCCTTTTGCAGCTGAGGGCTGCTGAGTGGGGATACAGGTTGCAGCTCCCCACTCAGGCTCCACTCATATTTCCTTGGCTGATAGGTGTGGAAAGGCTTGTTGGTATTCTCCACGTGGCTTTTACTGACACCGTAAGAGAAGGAGGGCTCTTTTCTCCTAGGCAGTGGCTAAAGTCTTGACTGACTCTCTTCCAGGCTTCCTCTGATACCTCCAGGCAGAGGAGTTGGGATGCCTTGTTATAATCTCATGCAGGTGGAAATCTCTGCTCCCCATCACGCCTTTGCTGGCACGAGTGGGGCTGCTGTCACAATTTTTATGTAGTGTTTGGCTAGAGTAGAGCTGTTATGGTCTAAAAGTTTTCTATCTTGCTAGACTGTTCCTTTTTGGTCTTTTGGCTAGACAGAGTAGGCTTTCCTTGGGGCGTTTTTCTTTTTTCTGTCTGCACTCATTGGCAGTTCTGGATGGCTAGTCTCTGCAGTTGCTGTATTCTTAGAGTCCAAGTCTGGGCTGTATGAGGCAGAAAGAAAACCCCAGGCACTCTCCACTATATCATTTCATGGGTCCCAAGAATCTGAGGTGGTCTCGCTTCTCTCAATCTTTCAGCGTCTTCTTATGCTTATTTTATATACAATGTCAAGAGTTTTTAGTTATACTTAGTGGGAGAAATAGCAAAAGCATGTGCACTCTACTTTCTCAAAAGCCAAAGTCCTGGACTTCTGTTTAAAATAATGAATTCAAACAACATAGACCAAAGGTAAAAACACGTTCTTACTCTTCACCTCATTCAGAATCAAGAAAATGAGTAGCCACAAGGCATGGGTATGTCTCTCTAGGGAAATATTACCCTTGGCTTTACTATCCCTTAAACACTTGGGTAACCCCAAATAGAAATTTTAAAAAGAGTGTTTGGACTCACTTGTGTTCATTCCTATTCATCAGGATATTTTTTTTTCCAAATTGAGCTCCACTTAATGAAATGATTATTAAAAACGTGGATGTATTTTTACTGTGTCCTGATCCAGACCTGCTGAATCAGAGCCCAGGATTGGAGACTTGGAAGCTACATTTTAACAATTATCCCCTGCCCTCAAAATATTCTGAAGTGCCTCACATTTGAGAAGCACTGATCTAAGCCACTGATAAAATCACTGAAATAGACCAGGCCAAGGATGAAGATTTGTAACAGGCCTGGAGACTTTCCTTGGGGAACTATTAATCATTAATCAGGGTCCTTTGAGCAGACTGATCAACCAGTTACTAATCCCCCTAATTATTCTCACATCCAGTCCCCATTATGCTGCTTGGCACAAATAATATCATGAAAGTCCTCAGGTAGTGTTTTGCTAAATTTCACTTGTTCTCTATCTATCATACTGCCCTGACCTATCGCTCTAGTAAACCCATCAAAGATAATGAAACTAGTTTGACAGCTTTTGTTCCCAGTGAAATCACACTGGGTCCAGTGAACACAAACCATCATTTACAAATAATTCATTTAAGACTGTCTTCTGGAATCAACATCAAGCTTATTGATCTGTCCATTTACACTTCCTCTGCTATTCCCTTTTAGAAATCTATGATCACATTTGCCTGTCTTCAGGCTTCTAGCATCTCTCCTCTCCAAGTTGATGAAAATAAAATTATCCCCAATAGCAATTTAGAGATCTTATTTGCAAGTTCTCCCAATACAGTGAGAGATGTAGTTTGTCCAAACCAGACACCTTGAACTTGGTTAAAGCAATGAGAGACTCTTTTGACAACCATTTTACCTACCCTAGACTTTTCTTCCTTTACCAATGTTTAGTCTAAACTCTTGCTATCCAAAGTGTGGTTTGGGGACCAACAGCAGCATCGCCTTGGAGCTTGTTAGAAGTTTGCAAATTCTTGGGCCCCAACCAGACCTACCAAATCAGAATCTCATTTTAAAAAAATCCCTAGGTGGCCAGGAGCGGTGGCTTATGCCTGTGATCCTAGCACTCTGGGAAGCCAAGGAGAGGATTACTTCAGGTCAGGAGTTCAAGACCAGCCTGAGCAAGAGTGAGACCCTCGTCTCTACTACAAATAGAAAAAATTAGCCACACATGGTGGCATGTGCCTGTAGTCCCAGCTATTCAGTAGGCTGAGGCAAGAGGATCACTTGAGCCCAGGAGTTTGAGGTTGCTGTGAGCTAAGCTAACGCCACAACACTCTAGCCTGGGCAACAGAGTGAGAATCTGTCTCAAAAAAAAGGAAGAAAAAAATCCCTAGGCAATGCATGTGCATGCTAAAGTGAAAAGCACTGGACTAGACTTTTCAGAATGAAAATTTCTTCTTGACAGAAAATATAAGTATGAAGTGAGAGCAGAGGAGTTCTGCTCTATCTTTGTCATCCATCAGTATATCATTGTCAATTGTATCCCTTTCTTGTCTTCTTGCTCTTAAAATAACTTTTTAAAAGCTTTTTATCTTGCTGTTACTATCCTTGAAGGCCTTGGGTCTACACCTGGTGTTTAGCCTCCTGGACACTGTTTATGTAGGTGTATAGCAGCCTCCTGTACTCACCATTGATCTTTTGGGGCTCCTGTCTAAATTTAACCTGCTAATAACTAAAGGTAAAAAACCTTTCTTGGTCAAGAATCAACAAGACACAGTAATTCTCTATATGGGGAAATCTGCTGGAGTCTAGGCAACAGACTATTTAGAGGAGCTGCCATATCCCTCTCTCTCTGCACAGAACTTCAAACAACCCTAACTTACCAAGAAGGTCCCAAAGATTGACCCCTGAAGGATATTGTTACTTATTCCAGAAGACTGTTCCACCTTTTGCTCTTAGTTTTTTTTTTTGTTTTTTTTTTTATTCCTCTCCCTCCTCACCCTTACCTTTTGCTCTTAGTAATTTGTATATGGTTATTAGGTAAAAGTCTGTGTAACAGTCAAACCACACACCACTTTAAAGTGTCCCACCCCGTACCATTTATTTCTGGGAGGCCCACCCTGTTTTTCCCATGTTATTCCAGTTTATACTTCTCCATGTCTTCTGCTTGCAAGGCTACCTGCAGAAATCTAACTGCTTAGTGGCCATAATGAGATGCCAATGTCCATGCTAAGGGTGCTTTCTGTAACTCCTCCCAGAGCGTGCAATTAATTCTTAGGATGTCCAAATTATTCTGGATCTGAAGGGTATCCTCCCCAATTCTATGCTATACTGTGTTACCTGAGCCTTGAAACAGTTCAGCTTTTGCTCAGTCTCTCAAAGTTTCCTTTAAGCAGGTCCAGTAATTTATAGTGCTCATTTGCTTAACCATGGAAGTTAAAGGACTGGAAAAGGAATCGATACCATATAATTGCCTTAGAGCTCCTCTTATCCTTTTCTAGACCTTTGCACCACCAAAAGCTCTTCCCTTCCCTCGTAATTACAATGCAAATGACCCTACATATATGAATGGATGCAAATAGACTCTGATGCGTATTTAGGAGATTGGGGGGAGGAAGAGAGATGGCATACTTTAGTAGTGACTGGGCCAAGTTCAGTCAAAAGTGCCCAGTTATCTGCTGAGCACAGTGGTTTATGCCTGTAATCCCAGCACTCTGGGAGGCTGAGGTGGGAGGATTGCTTGAGGCCAGGAGTTGAAGACCATTCTGGGCAACATAGCAAGACCCCGTCTCTACAAAAAAGTAAAAAAAAAAAAAAATTAGCCAGGGATGGTATGGGGTGGAGTACTTTAAAGTGGTGTGTGGTTTGACTATTACGTGGACTAACCTGCACCTGTAGTCCCAGCTACTGGGGAGACTGAGGCAGGAGGATCACTTGAGCCCAGGAGTTCCAGGCTACAGTGAGCTGTGATCATGCCACTGCACTGTAACACCTGAATGGGTGACAGAGCGAGACCTCATCTCAAAAAAAAAAACAAAAACAGTTATCACTACATTTGATTAATTTCAAAACATTTAGGGAACTTCCAAGACATCTTTCTAATTATTGATTTCTACTTTAATTCTTTTATGGTCAGTGAACATATTCTTTATTATTTTCATCCTTTTAAATTTATTGACACTTCTTTTATGGTCTAGTATATGGTTTCTCATGGTGGATGCTCTTCACGTACTTGAAAAGGACAGATATTCTATTGTTTTGGGGATGGGGAGAGGAGTGAGCTATAAATGTCAGTTAGGACAAGTTGACTGATAGAGTCTTAATCACGTCAACTTGTTCTATTGACTACTGAGCAAGCAGTGTTAAAATTTCCAAATATAATTGTGGATTTTTCTATTTATCCCTTAAATTCTACCAGTTTTTGCTTCACATGTTTTACAGCTCTGTTATCAGGTACATATACTTTTAGAATTTTGTCTTTTTAGGAATTAATCCTTTTATCAGTATGAAATATCCCTCTGTATCTCTGGTAATCCTCCTTGTCTTGAAGTCTACTTTGTCTGATGCTAATATTGTCACTAGATTTTTTATGATTAGTGTTTGTGTAACAATATTTTTTCCATCTTTTTACTTTAATCTAAGTCTTTATATTTAACTAGGTTTTCTTTTCTTTTCTTTCTTTCTTTCTCCCTTTCTTTTTAAGAGACAGGGTCTCATTTTGTTGCATAGGCATGAGGGCAGTGGCATGATCATAGCTCACTGCAACCTCAAACTCCTGGGCTCAAGAGATCCTCCTACTTCAGCCTCCTGAGTATCCATGACTACAGGCATGCGCCACCACACCCCGCTTATTTTTCTAATTTTTGTAGAGATAGGGTCTCCCTATGTTGCTCAGGCTGGTCTCGAACTCCTGACATCAAGCAATCCTCCTGCCTTGGCCTCCTAAAATGCTAGTATTACAGGTGTGAGCCACCACATCCAGTTGGAATTGGATTTCTTATAGTCAGCCTGAACAACTTATACCTTTTATTTGGAATGTTTACTACATTTAATGTAATTATTGATATGGCTGTTTCTAAGGCTCCCATCTTGGTATTTTTTATTTGTCCCATCTATTCTTTGTTCTTTTTTCCTCCTTTTCTCCATTCCTTGACATCATTTGAGTATTTTTAATATTCTATTTTGGCTTTTTAGCCATATTTCTTATTTTATTTTTAGTAGTTCATTTGGGGATTACAACATGCATCCATAACTTATCAGTGTACTTTGAATTAGTATTGTACCAATTCACATATAATGTAAAAACCTTGTAACAGTATACTTCTGTTTACTTCTCTTTTTCCAATTGTACTATTATTTAATGTATATTTACTTCTATATAGACTATATAATAGATCCCATAATATATTGCTATTGTTTTTGCTTTAAATAGTCCGTTGTCTTTTCAGTACATTAAGAAAGGAAAAAAAAATTATATTTATCATTTTCATTTTTTCATGTATCTCTGAATTTCCCACTGGTATAAGCCTGCAAGATTCCCTTTAATAATTCTCATAGAGCAAGTCTGCTGGGGATAAATTATAATCAGTTCTCATTATTTGAGGTTCTACAAAGTCACTGCACACAATGAGTTAAGCAACACTGAACCACTTCTCCTAGAGTAAATACAGGGTTAGATTCCTACAAGCCTCAGGTCACAACATTTTCACCTACTGATCAATATGTAACCTTGTTTTATGTGTGTTTCTGTTTGAAGTTGCCTTGTATCATATATATCGTTGATTCATTAACACTGAACTCACAGCCAATAGCACTAGAGCTCATGCCTAAAAAAAACTTATGTAACACCTGTATTTCCTCCATAAGGCACATCACAGCCTTCTTGCACTTAGGAATGGTAGACATCACTTTAGCACTAAGCTTGGGGACCATCTTAGATAGCAAAATCACCAAGAAAAATGTGAAAGACGTGGCACTAAATAGACCATGAAAATGACATTTTTTTTACAGTATGAGAGTTGAAACAAGATGGCAGAACATCACCTTGTTTGGCCTCAGCTGGGAACGTGCACTTCAGGCAATTCAAATTTTCTCCTACTCTGTGCATGTCCCTGAGTCATGGTGAAGGCACCATGAGTATTGATTTAGGAGTTATAGATAAATTGTACCGAGTAGGTGAATTTGCAAATACAGAATCCATGAATAATAATAAGAATTGACTGTATCTTATCTAGGAAGAATTTCTGTCTTCCTTTAAAGAGTGTTGAGCTTTTGGGGGAGGTTGAATTTTTTCTGATAGGCTATCACTTGTCCAATGCCTGAAAGTATGTCTTCCATTATTTATATTTGTTTACAACAAGAAGGTAAGTCTGATATTCATTTCTCTATCATGTTTAAACCACCCCTGCGTTTGGAAGGGAAACCACAAACAAAATAGTCACTTATCTCTCAACTATTGCGTGGATGCGGATGAAAAGAGGTACAAAGGTACTTTTGCAAAACTTGGTCCTTGTTTAAAGGACTACTTCCCAGCACTGTGCTAGGTGTTATGAGAAATAAAAGAGAAGGAGAAACCCAGCTCTTCTTCCACTTTAAGTTTCAGTTAGTTGTCACACATGAAATGTCAACATTTCTCTTACTTCATTCAACTCCTACCTCAGGCCCTAAGCCTGTTCCTCTGTGAGTCCTCTCAAAAAAAAAAAAAAAAAAAAACTTTTATAGAGATGTCTTCAGGCTGAGGACCCAAGGAAAATATCCGTGGATGCTATACACAATACCCTCAAATTGTTCTATTGTACTTGGGTCCTATGTTTGCCATTTAGAGTGACCAACTCATTCTGCTTCGACAGGAACTTTCCTGGGAAAGTCCTGTCTTTCAGGAATCCTTTCAGTTCTGGGAAACGAGAATATTTGGCCCCCCCTAGCCCACGTTGCTCACAGCATTTCCTGTGCTTGAACATGAATTCTAAACAAGGTAGGGTGCAATACGTGGAGCATAGAGGAATGGTCTCCAGCTCTCAAAACCTTTTTTTTCCTACCTGGACTGCCAAAGTGCTCAAAATTCCACTAAAAATAATTACTCTGGGTTTGAGTCCTTCTATCTTTTGGAATTACTTGCTAAAGTGCAAATATTTCTGGCAGACATGACATTAAGTCATTACCAATTATTAATATATAATGGCATTTAACGGATTGGCTAATAGAGAGCAAGAGCACGGGAGAATGGGATATGGGAAAGATAAGTTTTGATAGGGAGTGCAATGGATTTACAGAAGGCTGCTGGGCTGGAGTAGGGTATAACATCTCCCCTGTCCAACTGTTGGGTAAGTCAAGCAGTAGTTGTCTGAACAAGATCTCCCAAATGAATGAGCTGAGGCATCTGTGGAAACACCTCACCTTCTCAACCAAGACCTGGCACTTTAAAGTGACCCACAACCAGCACCAGACAGAATGGAGTTTCTGACACTCCACCTGGTGAACGATTTAGATCCTGGATGATTTCGCCTTTCTCTTCTTCACCCTCTGTTTTATGACTTCTTGCTTGTATTCTCACTATTTCTTTCAGTAATACAGGTGTTACATAAGTTTTGTTTAGGCATGAGCTCTAGTGCTATTGGCTGTGAGTTCAGTGTTAATGAATCAACAATATATATAATACAAGGCAACTTCAAACAGAAACACACATAAAACAAGGTTACATATTGATCAGTAGGTGAAAATGTTGTGACCTGAGGCTTGTAGGAATCTAACCCTGTATTTACTCTAGGAGAAGTGGTTCAGTGTTGCTTAATTCATTGTGTGCAGGGACTTTGTAGAACCTCAAGCTAGGCATCACCCCTCTGGTCCCAAATATGGCTCATCTTGTTAGGCACAATTTGCATTCACTCTTTAAGTCATACTTGTTTTTGCCACCATCAGGAACATCATCCCTGGGCTCCCTAGTACTGATTGGTTTGTCCTGCAGAAAGGAGCTTGGCCTTTCACACCAGAAAGTATTGGTTCTAGGAGTACCTCTGTTATTACTGCCAGGCCAGGAATGAGCGTTCACCTAGGACCATCAAAATAAATAAATAAATCATGGTAATAAGAGCTACCCTTTACTGAGTGTGGACTCTGAGCCATGGAGTGCTCAGAGAGCTTTGTAAGATGAACGCATGAAATCTTCACCACAGCTCTGTGAGGTGGGGACCATTTCTATAGATGAGGAAACAGGCACAGAGAGTTTATATAACTTATTCCAGGTCACAGAGTTATAACTGAATTCAAATCCAGGGTTTTCTGACTTTGCAGCCTTAAGCTTTTTTACTTTCAACTTTTTATTACAGAAAATTTTAAGCATATACCAAAGCTGAGTAATAGTCTCAAAACTTTTCATGTTGCCATCATCCAGATTAAACAACTATCAATTCAAAGCCAATCTTGCTGCAACTATACTCACACTCACTTCTCCTCCTCTGGATGTTTTGAAGCAAATCCTAGATATCATAATTTCATCCATAAATATTCCAGTATATTTCTCTAAATGATACAGATTCTTTTTAAAAGCATTACCACAACATTGTTAACACACCTAAAATATTGACAATGATTCTTTAATATCATCAAAGATCCAAATCAGTATTCAAATATCCCTGATAGCTTCATAAATGTTTACAGGTATTTTTAGTTCATATCAGCATCCAAATAAGATCCACATATTGCAGTTGGTTGATATGTCTTTTAAGTCTCTTTTAATCTATAGGTTCCTCTACCATTTTCCTTTTATTCCCCAGTGGAATTGATTGATGAAGATACTAGTTAGTTTTTCCTGTAGAGTTTCCCACTGTCTGTGGATTTTGCTGATTGCCTCCTAGTATTATTGTCTTCCAAGTAAATTGGTAGTTAGATCTAGGGGTTTGTTCAGATTTAGGTTTGATTTTTAGGCAAGACAACTTCATAAGTGGTGCCATGTACTTTCACCAGAGGTACAAAATATCTAGTTGTCTCTCTTTCTTTCTTCTTGTGATGCTAGCAGACACTGATGCTCATTACCTAGCTCCATTATTCCATTAAGAATGGCCAAATGGCAATATTCTATCATTACTTCTTTACTCACTAACTGGAATACTTCTATGAAAAGAAACTTCCCATCACTACATTTTTTATTATGCTGAGGTACAATTTGTACAGAAAAAACTGCAGCAACAGCCTTGCTAGTATAGATCCCCATATGCAACTCAGGCTTGGGCGTCTTTCTTTCCAAAGCGCACCTTCTATTGCTAGTGCGTCTACGTCCAGTCTCAACTACAGTGAAATTTGGGAGAAAAGTTTTTAAAAATACTTAAAATATTCATCTGGGAGGGTCAACATTAATTTACATAGAATTCCGGAAGGAAAGAAAAATACAAGAGAGAAGAAGAACTAATTTAAAAAACAGGCCGGGCGCGGTGGCTCAAGCCTGTAATCCTAGCTCTCTGGGAGGCCGAGGTGGGCGGATCCTTTGAGCTCAGGAGTTCGAGACCAGCCTGAGCAAGAGCGAGACCCCATCTCTACTATAAATAGAAAGAAATTAATTGGCCAACTAATATATATAGAAAAAATTAGCCGGGCATGGTGGCGCATGCCTGTAGTCCCAGCTACTTGGGAGGCTGAGGCAGCAGGATTGCTTGAGCCCAGGAGTTTGAGGTTGCTGTGAGCTAGGCTGACGCCATGGCACTCACTCTAGCCTGGGCAATAAAGTGAGACTCTGTCTCAAAAAAAAAAAAAAAAAAAAACAGAAGGTGGCCAGGTGTGGTTGCTCACACCTGTAATCCTAGCACTCTGGGAGGCCAAGGCAGGAGGATCGCTTGACGTCAGGAGTTCAAGACCAGCCTGAGCAAGATCAAGATCCCATCTCTACAAAAAATAGAAAAATTACCCGGGCGTGGTGTGCATGCCTGTCGTCCCAGCTACTCAGGAGGCTGAGGCAGGAGGATCACTCGAGCCCAGGAGTTTGAGATTGCAGTGAGCTATGATGACATCACTGCACTCTACCCTGGGTGACAGAGAGAGACCTTGTGTCAAAACAACAGCAACAACAACAACAACAAAAAGCAGAAATTTTCTCATAACTTAAGAAAGATTTCAGTTTGAAAAGATCACTGAGTGTTAAGTAGGATGAAAGAAAAAAGACTCACACCTAAACATACCCTTGTGAAATTCTACAAATATAAAGAATAAAGGGAAGATCCTTAAAGCCTCTAGAGAGAGGAAAAAATTTATCTACAAAGAAATGGAAATTTTCATTAGCAGCACTACATGCAAACAAAACAAACGCTAGAATAATACCAGCAAAGTTTGGACCCATAAGTCTATATTGGTCAAATATAAGAACAAAAATTAAAAAGGTGCAAAGGTAATTTATGTGATCAAAGCATTTGTACTCCTGTAATATTCTGAAATTTAAAAAATAAATAAATAAAATTAAATAAAAAGGCATTTTCAGGCATGAAAGAACCCAGAATTTAACCTCCCAGCCCTCTTCTGAAAAAAAAAAAAAAATTACTTGAGGATATACCCTGACAATCAAAAAGACAGATCAGAAAAAAAAAGAAGAAGACCTTGGATCTAAGAAACAGAGACACTAGCCCAGGAATGCAATGAAAAAAATCCTAAAATGACAGCTGTGTGAGAGGGAGGCTCAGAAAGAGTCAGTGCATGTCAGAGCATTTAACAAGTAGTCTATGCAAATAGCTGAAAGATATCAGTAATGTGGTGACAAGAGCACCTATATTTTCTGCCAAAAAGAAATAATTAGACACTCTAAGAAAAGCAAACTTCCTCAAAAAGTCATGGTCCATATATAAAACAATCTAAAATGTGGTGTGACTAAGCAACTAGTGGAGCATAAGAAAAGAGAAACCATTTGAACTGGAAATGTGTACTATGCCCCTTCAAGTGGCCCAGGTGTAGGGATCTAAGATTAAGTCTCCTCCAGTGATCAAATGACACACTCTGATTTCCTAACAAATAACATTTACAAAATCATACCGAAAGTCATGTTGATTGGCTTTCATAATCAACCTATAGACAAAGCATGAAAGACAAGTCTGGTTACCGAATGGAATGTAAATATGAAAATGATTTAAACTCTAACAATGTAAAGCTAGTAACTGGGAGGAATTTCCCGTCTGACAGAGTAGTGCCTCAAGGGGTAAATATAAATGGAATTTCATTATGCAAAGGATTTAAGGTAAACAATTGAGGAGCTAACAAAAAAAAAGAGGAAAGGAAAGGAAGGAAGGAAGAAAGTCAATACTGTTTAAAGTAAGTAAATCAAGATTTTGAAGTACGAGTGTCCTATTAAGAATTGTGGAAATAACTAACAGAAGAACAAAAAGCCCAGAAATAATCAAAAGAGGCTCAAGAGTATCAAATAAGACTTATTAGTAGAACTGGTGGTAGCAGCAGGAAGAATCTTTGTACTTTTAATTTTGTAACCTCCTATGTGACTATTCCATTCCGTCATTCATTCCTTCAACAAATACTTACAGAGCCTCTGCTACTGTACCAGGCATGATTCAAAGCACAGGGACACAGGGATGGACAAGGCAGAGAAGGCTCCTGCCCTCAAGGAACTCACATTCAAGTAGGGAGAATGTATACAACAAACAAGTAAATCTCTTCCCCAAAGAGACAGGTACAACTAATATGAAGCGCAATGAAAATTCTAAGACAAAGTGATAAGAACTTGAGTGATCAGGGAAGGTCTCTGAAGTAAAACTTGAGCTAAAATACTTTTTTATATCAGAAAATATGTAAGGCTGGGCACGGTGGCTCACGCCTGTAATCCTAGCTCTCTGGGAGGCCGAGGTGGGCGGATCGTTTGAGCTCAGGAGTTCGAGACCAGCCTGAGCAAGAGCGAGACCCCATCTCTACTATAAATAGAAAGAAATTAATTGGCCAACTAAAATATATATAGAAAAAATTAGCCGGGCATGGTGGCACATGCCTGTAGTCCCAGCTACTTGGGAGGCTGAGGCAGTAGGATTGCTTGAGCCCAGGAGTTTGAGGTTGCTGTGAGCTATGCTGACGCCAGGGCACTCACTCTAGCCTGGGCAATAGAGTGAGACTCTGTCTCAAAAAAAAAAAAAAAAAAGAAAGAAAAGAAAATATGTAAGATCTTGGCTGGGTACATTGGCTCATGCCTGTAATCCTAGCACTTTGGGAGGCCAAGGCAGGAGGATGGTTTGAGGCCAGAAGTTCAAGACCAGCCTGAGCAAGAGCAAGATCCTGTCTCTACTAAAAAATAAAAAAATTAGTGGGGCATGGTGGCGCATGCCTATGGTCCCAGGTACTCAGGAGCCTGAGGCAGGAGGATCACTTGAGGTTACAGGAGTTTTGAGATTACAGTGAGCTGTGATGATGTCACTGCACTCTAGCCTGGGCAACAGAGCAAGAACCTGTCTCAAAGAAAAAAAAAAGAAAGAAAGAAAGAAAGAAAATGTATAAGACCTTGATCCCTTTCTTCCCGGGAGGCACCATGGCCCCTATGCAAATTCACATAACTCCTCCCCAGTAACCAGCTCAACAAACAAAGGAATTTTGGGAGAAGGAGCCTGTGTCAAACTATAAAAAATCTTGTCACACCCTTAGCCAAGGACAATGATTGTCTTCTTGCCTTACATTTACCAAGAGTGCCTTCTCAAGCGATTGCTCCGAGAACAAGGAAGACCTGTTCCAAAGTGACTTGTTGGATAATGTTCAAATGGCACTTTCTTTCCCTAATGATTCCCTAACCTATGTCCATCAGCACCACGAAGAGACTCAGGCTTATCTCAAAGGGGTCTCCAAAGAAGCATGAGTAAGGGAGGCCTACTGTATAGGCACAGCTGCCTTTCATTCCTGAGAGCAAAGCCCATAGATGGGACCAAAGTCTGTGCTATGATGCTACCGTAGCTGGTTACCAATATACTCTTTTGAAACACACAGACATAAAGCGCCTTGATTTCTAGTGGCCCATAACCTACTCAATATCCTGCACTACACAAAGGCATGTTTTTGGCTATGGAAAAATAAAGCTAAAAAAGCTCAATAGAGCTATTCCATTATCCCTCAATCACCAAGTATTCCTGGAAGAAATTCTTTACCTTCCTTACCAAGGTTCTCCCTACTGTGCTCATAGCATAATAATCATTGAAGTCAACACCTTTATGAGGGCCAGGCGTGGGGGCTCACACCTGTAATCCTAGGACAGGTTGAGGCGAGAGGATCACTTGAGTTCAGGAGTTTGAGACCAGCCTGAGCAAGAGTGAGACTCCATCTTTAGTAAAAATAGAAAAATTAGCCAGGTGTGGTGGCCTGTGCCTGTAGTCCCAGCTACTTGGGAGGCTGAGGCAGGAGGATCACTAGAGCCCAGGAGTTTGAGGTTGCTGTGAGTTATGCTGATGCCATGGCACTGTCTGTTTCAAAAAAATAAAAAACACCTTCATGAGAACAGCCCACTTGCTTTCTTCAGCTGGATCACTTTCTGCCCCAGTTATCTCTACCTCATTCTCCAGAGACGTAGTTTCTCCACCTCCACAGACGGCCTAACCCTATCTGACTGTGGAGCCCAATTGTGCAGTTGTTCTAGAAAGCACACTTCCAATCTGCCATGGCCAAATCCACTTGTCCACTGTCCACCACAAGCTAACTGAATGACAGCCAGATCAAACATGTAAACCAGAATTTGGAGGAGGTTTCTGGTTGTCATCTATCTTCAACCAGTAAGACAACTGGGCCACACACCTCCCAAATGCTAAATTTCCTTGTCACACTCTGTACCCATATACTAGAGCACCCCCTTTTCACAATAATTGTAGCGTTCTTGCTCATACCAACCAGCTTCATCACAACTTTTAGCTTTTGGTCAACAGATGGCAATGACCTACTAGGTACCAGACACCATGCTGAATGTGAGGGTCATGGCTGCCCAGAGGCCATGAGATGCCTTTGTGCAAATTTGAAAAAGGCACTCCTCAATGAGTAAGATGTGCAACGTTTGGGGGATGGACATGCTTGAAGCTCTTACTCAAGGGGGGAGGGGGGCATGGGCAATATATGTAACCTTAACACTTGTACCCCCATAATATGCTAAAATAAAAAAAAGAAAAGAAAAAGGCACTCCTGCTCCAGATAGACATCTCTGTGCCAGGGTTCATGACTTGGTGAGTATAGCAAACAATCATACTCAACAGGCCTATATGGATTCGACAATAAAAAAGAGTCTTGTCACTAACTGGAAGCATTCTTGGTTCCCCCAGGGAGGCCCATAGGATACCTACATTGGCTCACCCTCTACAGTGTCTGCTCTACCTGCCCCTGTTACAAACCTAGGGACCACTCCCAGAGCCAAATCACATTCCCAGAGATTATGAACCTCGTCACCTTCACCTGCAGCTTCCCCCTTTTCATGCATATTCACCTCATCTGTCCTCATTCCTTACTAGACCCAGTTGGTCTCAACCCCACCCAGCACCCCACCATGTACTGTACACTCTTAGGATCCAATGCTGCAAAATGAGAAACCCAAAGACACAATATGGGAGATTTTGGAGCAAGCCACTATCTCCAGCACTGATCCTACCACACCCCATTCAGCGGGCAGGGACTAAAAGGCAGAAGGGGCATATCCAACTCTGCTATTTCTTAGGTTGATCAAATCACCCCCAAATAGATGGCCAACATCTACCGAAAGTGGCTTCCATGTCTCTTGGTGTTGGCCAATAACCATATTCTTTGTACCTCATCCCCAGATCCAGCCAGCTGAAGCAAAACCCAGTGGAGCCCACCTTTGACATTATTAAATAGAATACATAAACCCCCAGTCCAAAGCATCTGCTTTTCCATTTTCCACCACCATTCCAGAGCACTGGCAGGTAGGTGACTTACTAAGAGGCCTCAACGAAGTGGTCTGTCCCAGAGAAAGGGCAAGTTTTCCCCAAGATAAATTCCATATCCTTTGCTTAGAGCAACAGGAAGAAATGCTAAAACCAAACCAAGCAAAACAATGAAAACCCCAGCAGTCTTTCATCTGCTCTCAATCTAGACAGTTTCAGAAGTATGCCCATCCTGAGAGCATCCCTAGGGGTTTGCTTGTACTGGAGGAGCATAAACATTTACATTGCCTCTCTTCTGCTCACAGGACAGTGAGAGGGGAAAGGCCTCATCTGGCAATTTAAAGCAATACCATGCAGTCATTCCAAAGCCAGCCTTTTGTGTATGTAAACAGCTGCCCTTACAGGCACCTTAACTTACAGGAGCTCAGGCCTATGAGTCAAACTCTGAGTTCAAATCTCAGCTTCACCACTTACGATTCTTCTTTTTTCTTCCTTTTGTTTTTAATTCTGTCCCAGGAAATTGCTAACCACCTATAATTCTATGGTGTGATAGAAAGTACACAGGCTCTGGATACTTGACTGCTCAGTTTAAATCCCTGATCACTCACTTACCAGCCGTGTGACCTTCAGCAAGATACTGTGCCTCAGTTTCCTCATCTTTGAGATGAGGATTATAATCATTCTTACATCATGGGGCTGTTATAAGGCTTCAGTGAGAACATTCACAGCTTTACCTATAGCAGGTGCTCACTAAATCTTACTCATTATTGTTATTCCATTGTGAGTCTATTTCTTATGCCCTGAAAGTCGGAAGGTAAATAAAGGGAAAGGGGCACTGCTCTGCAGAAACATGCAAGGTGCTCTCATCCCTCTGAGCTAGGAAAGTTAGGGAAAGGTTTCTTTTCTTCCATGTGTATTTAGACCGCCCTCTCTCTCTGAGAATCTGTTGTGTAGCCTAAAGAAAGATACTTGTGTATCTGTGTTTTCATCCAACTGTTACCCACTGGATACCAGGAAAAACAAAAGGCCATGTCTCTCTGTGACTCCTACTGATGGAGACCTCTGGAAAGGGATGACATTTGGAATCCCAAAGTCTACCCTAACCTGTCTTGTTGGAAGGCCCAGAGCAATATGCCTAGCTGAGTAACTAAGACCTAGGCAAACGTGCTGCCAGTGAGAGAGATGGGACCTGGGGCGAGACTAAGCTCATGAGTAGAGGGTGGGCAAAGCTTCACTTGGTGGCTTGAAAGAAGAGAAGGAAGACGAAGCTGAATTCAAGGAAGAAGGGCATAAGGGCTCTTTCCATGATGGACCTAACTCCCTGATGATTTTCTCTTGGTCTAAGGACATGAATATGGGTAGTAGACTTTAAAAAAAAAAAAAAAAAGTCCCCATACTTTAAATTCTTTTCAGTTATCCCTAACCCTTCTGCAAAATCTTTACAACCCTGGTGGTGATATTAGGGAGGATAAATGGGAGGACAGTATAGGAATGTGTGTCTTCCCTTCATTCAGCATCTGTTTATCCTCTTTCAGAGTGGACTTCAGGACTGGATTTCTGGAGGAGACCAGCAGCAAACTGAGATTTGGTCCATGGGAGCAGCAGGGAAAAGTAGCTGCCAGACAAATGATGGGGGGTGTGGAGGGGAATGTGGGCCTAACCCTCTATTTTGTGATACCTACACTAGAAGAAAATAACTTGTGAAGGAGGAAGAGTGGGACGACCCTAGATCTACTATGTATCTTTGGATACGTTACATCCAGGTGCGTCAGTTTCCTCATCTGAAAAATGGGGGTAGTGATATTACTGTGTACATAGGGATGCTATGGAGGATAAAATGGGTTAACATTTGCAAAACATTTCATTTTTTTTTTTTTTTTGAGACAGAGTTTCACTTTATTGCCCAGGCTAGAGTGAGTGCCGTGGCATCAGCCTAGCTCACAGCAACCTCAAACTCCTGGGCTCAAGCAATCCTGCTGCCTCAGCCTCCCAAGTAGCTGGGACTACAGGCATGTGCCACCATGCCCGGCGAATTTTTTCTATATATATTTTTAGTTGGCCAATTAATTTCTTTCTATTTATAGTAGAGATGGGGTCTCGCTCTTGCTCAGGCTGGTCTCGAACTCCTGAGCTCAAACAATCCGCCCACCTCGGCCTCCCATAGAGCTAGGATTACAGGCTTGAGCCACCGCGCCCGGCCTTGCAAAACATTTCAAACAACAACTGGCACATATTAAACATGATAGAAATGTTTGTTAAAAGTAAAGTTTGAATGACGGAAATGTGGAGTGACTGATAAATAACATTGAAACTGCCGAGCTGGGAAGTAAGAATTTATGTCCCCATTCATAAGATAGACACACTCCATCTATGCCACACAAGTGTTCTGGCCACTGGACAGGGCATTCTAGCATGGAGCAGGGGGTCCAGGCCTCACTACTTTCCAAATTAAGCTCATTTTCCTACATGGCCCAGACTCCATTGTGGTCTAATGCAGATTTTCTTACTATCTAGCCAGAGTATGATGAAGGATGGTGATTTCAACCCCATGTGAAGAAGAACTTCCTTCTTGAGACACTCTTGAACATTTGCACAAAGAAGCATGGACAAGGGTGTTTACTGTAGTGTTTCTTGTAATAGTGAAAAACAGGACCCAATCCAACTGGCAACCATAGTACTGGAAGTCCTAGCCAGAGCAATCAGACAAGAGAAGGAAATCAAGGGTGTCCAAATGCAGGCAGAAGAGATCAAACTATCATTCTTTGTTGATGGTATGATCTTATATCTAGAAAACCCCAAAGATTCTGCCAAGAGATTCCTGGAATTGATACATAAATTCAGCAAAGTCTCAGGTTACAAAATCAATGTATAATAATCAGTAGCATTCCTATACGCCAACAATAATCAAGCCAAGAACTAAATCAAAGACTCAATACCCTTCCCAATAGCAACAAAGAAAATAAAATACCTAGGAATATATTTAACTAAGGAGGTGAAAGACCTCTAAAGGGAGAACTTTCAAACACTGAGGAAGTAAATAGCAGAATACATAAACAAATGGAAAAACATACCATATTCATGGATTGGCAGAATCAACATTGTTAAAATGTCCATACTACCCAAAGTGAGCTACAGATTCAATGCAATCCCTATTAAAATACCAACATCATTTTCACAGATCTAGAAAAAAAAAATTCTATGTTTTGTATAGAACCAGAGAAGACCCCATATAGCCAAAGCAGTCTTAAGCAAAAAGAACAAATTAGGAGACATTAATTGACCAAACTTCAAAGTATACTATAAGGCTATAGTAACCAAAACCGCATGGTACTGGTGCAAGAACAGAGACATAGACTAGTAGATCAGAAAAGAGAACTCAGATATTAAAACCATCCTCATATAGCCATCTGATATTTGACAAGGCACACAAAAATATACACTGGGGAAAAGAATACCTATTCAATAAATGGTGCTGGATTGGCCACATGTAGAAGACGGAAACATGATCTGTACCTCTCACCACTCACAAAAATCAACTCACGATGGATAACAGACTTAAATCTAAGGCATGAAACTATAAGAATTCTGGAAGAAAATGTTGGAAAAACTCTTATAAACATTGGCCTAGGCAAAGAATTTATGAAGAAGACCCCAAAAGCAATCACAGCAACAAAAAAATAAATAAATGGGACCTGATCAAATTAAAAAGTTTCTGCATAGCCCAGGAAATAATCATTACAGGAAATAGACAACCTACAGAATGACAGAAAATATTTGCATGCTATACATTCAAGAAAGGGCTGATAATTAGAAAATATAAAGAACACAAGCAAATCAGCAAGAAGAATCAAACAATCCCATTAAAAAGTGGGCAAAAGACATGAACAAAAACTTTTCAAAAGAAGATAGTCTAATGGCCAACATTATCAGAGAAATGCAAATCAAAACCACAATGAGATATTGCTTAACTCTAGTGAGAATGGCTTTTATCAAGAAGTCCCAAAACAACAAATGGCATGGATGCAGAGAGATAGGAACAATCATACACTGTCGGTGGAACTGCAAACTAGTAAAGCCTCTATTGAAAGTAGTATGGAGATACCTCAAAAAACTAAAAGTAGAGCTACCATTTGATCTAGCAATTCCACTACTGGGTATTTACCCAAAGGAAAAAAGACATTCTATATATATATATATATATATAAAAAGATACCTGCACTCGAATGTTTATAGCAGCACAAGTCACAATTGCAAAGATGTGGAAACAACCCAAGTGCCCATCAATACATGAGTGATTAATAAAATGTAGTATATGTATACCATGGAGTACTACTCAGCCATAAAAAATGGTGAAGTAATACCTCTTATATTAACCAGGATGGAACTGGAGACCATTCTTCTAAGTGAAGTATCACAAGAAGGAAAGAACAAACACTACATGTACTCACCATTAAATTGGAACTAATCTATCAACACTTATATGTGTGCACATATGGAAATAACATTCACTGGAAATCAAGCAGATGGGAGGGGGAGGAGAGGATGGGTAAATTCACTCCTAATGGGTACAATTCACACTATCTGGGTGATAGGCACACTTGTAACTTTGACTCAAACAGTACAAAAGCAATTTATGTAAACAAAACATTTGTACCCTCATAATATTCTGAAATAATAATAATAATAATTACTTTTTCAGAAAAAAAATGGCGATCAACAGGGACTGGCCAACTGTTAAATATTCAACCAAATGATGAAAGAAAGAGATCCATCTATGGATCTACGGGCTAATATGTAGCCAAAATATACTGTTCAGTGAAAAAAAAATAGACGCAGAATCGTATCAATAATGTGATCTTGTGTGTGTGTGTGTGTGTGTGTGTGTGTGTGTATGTGTGTGTGGCTAAAAGTGGCACACACCCACCACATGCTTTTATATAAAGCAAAAACTTCTGGAAGGATAAACAAGAAAATGGTAACAGTAGTTACTTCTCTGAGGAATGGAACTGGGGGTGAGGATGAAGGTAAAGGAGATTTTACTTTTCAATGTTGGAGGTTTATTTCTATTTTGGCCTATTTTTACAATAAAAAGAATCAGGGTTTTTTTCTGTTTTTTTTTTCTTTTATACAATTCTCTCCTTAAGGAGCAATGTTTTCTGATTATATAAGCAATGTATGTTTATTCTTGCTTCATATTTTAACTTTGTATTTTGAAATAATCTCAAACTTACAAAAAAGTTGCAAAGATAGTATAAGAATTCCCATATACCTGCCCCCTAGATTTCCCAAATGTTAACATCTGGTAATCACATACAATTATCAAACCCAGGAAATTAACATTGATATGATGCTATTAACTAATCTTTCAGACCTTACAAAAGTTGTCAATTGCCCCACTACAGCTCATTTTCTGTCCCAAGATTCAATCCAGAATCCCACATTTAGTTGTGACATTTCCCTGGTCTCCTCTAGTCTGGGGCAGTTCCTTGATCTGTCTTTGTTTCTCATGACCTTAATACTTTTGAAAAGTAATAGCTATTTTGCAGAATGCCTCTCAGTTTGGGTTTGTCTGATGTTTTCTCATGATTAAATACAGGTTATGCATTTGAGGGAAGAAAACCACAGAATTAATGTCCTTTCACTGCATCCCATTAGGAGGTGCATGATGTAAATATGTCTCATTACTGGTTATGTTAACTTTGATTGCTTGGTCTGATGGGTTTCTCCACTGTAAAGTTACCACTTTTCCTTTTGTAATTAATTAATAGCTGTAGGGAGAGAATTTGAGTGTGTGTAAATATCCTGTTTCTCATCTTACTTTGCCCACTAATCCTTTGATGATTCTTGCCTAACACAATTATTACTGTGATACTTGCCAATGGTGATTTTCTATTTCCATCATTCCTTCTACATTTATTAATTGGCATTCTACCATGAGAAAGAGCATTCCTTTCTCCTTATGTGTGAATTCAGTTATTTATTTATATAACAATGGACTTGAAACCGCCCTTCAATAACGGGGTGCAAAGCGAGCACTGTGATGAGGGCCTAGCTAAAAATAATGCACAGGTCTAGCTAAAAATAATGATAATAATTAGTAACCGTCCCCCTGTAATTGTCACTCAGGAGCCACACAGCTTGTGGTCATAAAGATTCTTAACTTCTCCCCATAGTTGTTGTCCGTAAAGTTTCTTAACTTTTTCCATCAATAACATCACCTTTTCAAAACCTAAAGGAAGTTTTTAAGATATCTTCCAGGCCCCAAATTCCAGTGGATGGATTGGCCTCCCCAGACCAGCAGCCCATACTAAGAAACTGACTCAACTGGAATTGTGACCCCAGGGATTGGAGCAACACAAGAAGATGATTCCTACACCCCTATAATTTTGCCCCAAATTAACAAACCTAATTGCCTAATCCCTTGCCTGTCAAACTATCCTTAAAAACCCTGTCTCCAAAGTTCTCGAGGAGGATGATTTGAGAGATTTCTCCCATCTCCCCGCTTAGCACTATGCAGAATAAAGACTCTTTCTCAGCCATATACCTGCTGACTCAGCATGCTGACTTATTCTTGGGTAGTGGGCAAATGAACGTGGTTGGGCAACAACAGACTTGCCAGTAGAATGTACTGTCATACCTTTTAATTTTTGCTGATCTGATGGGGAGAAATGATATGCTGGTGTTGGTTTAATTTGCATTTCTCTAATTATATGTGAGGTTGGAAGCTTAAAGAGCCATTTATTGATGATAGATAGATAGAAAGACAGATAGATAATTGTCTGTTCATGGATCTCCCCATTTTTCTATTGGGTATTTGGACCTTTGTTGATCAATTCTGAAGATTTCTTTGTATAGTCACAATACTAGCCCTTTATCTGTGATACATGTTGCACACATTCACTTCCAGTTTGTTTATTGTTTTTTGACTTTGATTTTGATGGGGCTTTCTGCCACACAATATTTTACATAGTCAGATTTATCAATATTTTTCTTTCATTGCTTCTAGCTTTTCAGTTATAGTTAAAGAGCCTTTCCCCACATCAAGATTAAAAAGGGAAATTTGTTCATATTTTCTTTTAATATTTGTATGGTTTCATATTTTACATATGCATCATTGATCCATTTATAGTTGATTCCTGTGTATGGTGTGAAGATTGAATGTTATTTTATATTTTTGCAGATAGCTAGTTAGTATGCCCAGCACCATTTGAAAATCTGTCTTTGCCCTAGTAGCATATGTTTATTCTTTTAAAAATGTAATGATAAATAAATAAAAATTTAAGGAAGAAAAAAAAAAATCTCACCACCCAGAGATGATCACAAATTACATTTGTGATACATTTTGGTGATTGCTGTGGTTTGAATGTGTGTTTCCTCTGAAACTCATATTGAAATTTAATCCCCAATGTAACAGTATTAAGAGGTGAAGCTGGTAAGAGGTGATTGGGTCACGAGGGCTCCACCCTCATGAATGAATTAATCCATTAATCCATGAATGGATTAGTTATCACAAGAGTGGGTCTGTTATAAAAACCAGTTTGGCATGCTCTTGGCCTCTATACCATGTGATACCCTCTGCCATGTTATAACATAGCAAGAAGGCCCTCATCAGATGTGGCCTCTTGACCTGGAACTTCCCTGCCTCCAGATCTATAAGAAATAAATTCCTTTTCTTTATAAATTACTCACTCTCAGGTATTCAGTTATTGCAACAGAAAACAGACAGTGACTATATGCATTCACATACACACACACTTTTACAAGGATGGGATCTCATACATGCTGTTTTTATCATGGACAATTTTTTCTTTTTTGGATGAGGAGTTGGAGATGGAGTGTGAAGCTAGAAGAGCCCTCAATTGGGTAAGTCACTTCACTTATCAGAGTTTCACTGATGAGCATTAGAAAGTGGAAACAAAATATGCAACACTTCACAAATTTGCATGTCATCCTTGCACGGGAGCCATGCTAATCTTCTCTGTATCATTCCAATTTTAGTATATGCGCTCCCGAAGTGAGCACTATCATGGACACCTTTATTCACACTTTTTTTTGCACCATCCCTGAACAGAATTAACAGCTTGGTGTGTGACCTTCAGCTCTTTTAGTCATGTCCAGTTATTCACATACAAACCTATTCATACATGTATAGGCTGTTTTTTATTTTGTTTTATAAAAATGGGGTCATATTATATACACTTCTCAGCATTATATCATTCCCATTTAACAATACTTTGAGGGGCCAGGCACAGTGGCTCATGCCTGTAATCCTAGCACTCTGGGAGGCTAGGCGAGGTGGGTGGATCGCTCAAGGTCAGGAGTTCGAGACCAGCCTGAGCAAGAGCGAGACCCCGTTTCTACTAAAAAAAAATAAATAAATAGAAAGAAATTATCTGGACAACTAAAAAACATATATACAGAAAAAGTTAGCCAGGCATGGTGGTGCATGCCTGTAGTCCCAACTACCCGGGAGGCTGAGGCAGAAGGATCGCTTGAGCCCAGGAGTTTGAGGTTGCCATAAGCTAGGATGACACCACGGCACTCTAGCTCAGGCAATGTAACTGGACTCTGTCTCAAAACAAAACAAAACAAAATACCTTGAGGAATGCCTCCAAGTCTTCTGGTATAGGCCTAATTCTTCCTTTTTAATAGTCAGTAATGTGGATATACCATTAAATACTGATGGCCATTAATTTTTTCCCTTTTTTACCGCTGCAAACTGAGCTTCTACTAACACCTTTGTACATGAATCCTTATATAGAATGTCCTTGTCTCTGTGTTACTTTTCACTTTAAACTCATCTATACTGTTTAAATTTTTACCATGAGCAACTATCAATTTTATTTTTAAAAAAAACCAAAATCTTTCAGTGTATAAAGCTTGGGCTTTGCAACAAGACGCATCTAAATTGAAATCCTCTAAGACACAGACACTTCTTGTGGGAGTGTGAAACAATGCATCCACTTTGGAAAACCGTCTGGCATAATTTACTAAACTTGAATGTACATACGTACCCTACGAGCCAGCAACTTTACTCCTAAGCATATTCAACACAAATGCCTGCACATGTATGACTCAGAGACGTGTTCAAAGATATTCTTGTCACTTCTATATGTAATACCTGAAAACAGAATATTCCAAGTGTCTGACAACAGTAAAGATAAATTGTGGCACATTCCTACAATAAAATTCCTACTAGACAATAGCTCTTCTCAAAAATGTGGTCTGTGGACCTCGAGGTGGTCTCCCACCTTTTTGGTACCAGGGACCGTTTTCATGGAAGACAATTTTTCCATAGACTGGGGCAGGGGTGGGGGGGATGGTTTCAGGATGATTCAAGTGCATGACATTTATTATGCACTTTATTTCTATTATGATTACATTGTAACATACGATGAAATAATTATACAACTTACCATAGGTTAGGGACCCCTGCTCTAGGGAGTCCCAAAAACCCTCACAGGGAGTCCTCAAGGTCAAAACCATTTTCATAATAATACTAAAAGGTTATTTGCCTTTTTCACTATGTTGACATTTGTATTGATGGTGCAAAAGCAAAGGTATACACACACACACACACACATATATATGTATATATATATTTAAAGAATAGGCCGGGCGTGATGGCTCACGCCTGTAATCCTAGCACTCTGGGAGGCCGAGGCGGGCGGATTGCTCGAGGTCAGGAGTTCGAAACCAGCCTGAGCAAGAGTAAGACCCCCGTCTTTACTATAAATACAAAGAAATTAATTGGCCAACTAATATATATAGAAAAAAATTAGCCGGGTATGTTGGCACATGCCTGTAGTCCCAGCTACTCAGGAGGCTGAGGCAGCAGGATTGCTTGAGCCCAGGAGTTTGAGGTTGCTGTGAGCTAGGCTGACGCCATGGCACTCACTCTAGCCTGGGCAACAAAGCGAGACTCTGTCTCAAAAAAAAAAAAGAAGAAGAAGAACTACCAGCACCTTAGCACAAATCAAGGCAGTGGCACCAAGTGTACTGGTGGTATTGATTATATTCATCAACCCACACACACTTACAGTAAACAAAGTTTTGGATAATAGCTTGAGCCCATTATCTGAAGTGAGGTGACACAAGATCTGAAGCATGGGCTCCACATGTACTCGCCATCAAATTGGTACTGACTGATTAACACTATGGTGCTCAAATGGTGGTGGTGTTCACCAGGGATTCGGGGGTTGGGGGGGTAGACCCACATCTGAGGGATGTGGTGAGCATTGTGGAGGGGAAAGGCATACCTCTAACCCTTGCTAGGGAGAAGCAAAGATATAAAAGGTAACCAAAATATTTGTACTCTCATATTTTCTTGAAATAAAAAGAATCAATTTTTCTCAAATCTTAATCACTGGGTACATTTAAAAGACTATTTTCCACATGATGAACTAGGAAGCATGCATATAGCATGTCTGTTACATACTGCTATACAGTGGCTGTCTCAAAAAAAAGTACGTATTTGAGTTGAGCTGAACTAGACACTTTTCATGGAACAACATCTTTACTTGAAAGAATGACTGACAAACTGGTTATTCAGATTTAGACTTTTGGCAGATGTCCCCTTTAAAATGAACAAAGTGAGTTTTTCGCTCAACTAACAATATTTGCTACCAATAATAATTTTGGAGGTATATATGATAATTATACATTCATATAATTTGTAAAGCACAAATCAGTATCATTTGGATATCCATCACATTAAATATTTGTCTTTTCTTTATGCTAGAAACATTCAAATGATTCTCTTCTAGCTATTTTGAAATATACAATAGATTATTGTAACCTTTAGTCACCCTACTGGTCTGTCAAACACTAGGTATTATTTTGTCCATCAAAGTGTATATTTGTACCCATTAATCAACCTCTTCATCTCCCTCTCCCTCCTACCCTTCTGACCCTGGTAACCAGCAATCTACTCTCTACCTTTATGAAATCTACTCTTTCATCTCCCACATGTGAGTGAGAACATGCAATATTTGTGTTTCTATGCTGGGCTTATTTTACTTAACACAATAACCTCCAGTTCCATCCATGTTGCCGCAAATGATAAGATTTCATTCTTTTTTATGGATGAATAATGTGCCATTGTGTGTGTATATACCACATTTTCTTTATCCATTTATACATTAATGGGCACTTAGGTTATTTGTCATTTCATGCAGTAGAATAAACCTGGACCCTGTTACTCCATCATGGTCATGAAACCTATGTTTCCCGTTCTTTTTCAGTCAGGAAAACTGAGGCCCAGAACAGCTAATTGGCTTGCCCAAGTTCACACTAGTTAATGAAGGAAACTGAGCTAGAAACCAAGGTCTCCTGACGTCTAATCTGAAGTTGAGACAGGACTGACTGTCTCTTATCTTTCCAGCTCCAGGGATGACTTGACAATAGAAGGTTAATTAATGAGCCACAGATAAAGTAAATGGGCATGACCTAGGGTCTCTGAAAGGTACAGACTAGGCTGCCCCACACATCCCTGATCATTCAGCAAATATTTACTGCACACCTATGCACAATGCCTCATGAAACATTGTTGGGGACAGAAAATCAGGAGCTATTATCTCTGGAAGCAAAGGCTCGAGTCTAGTTGGAAGAGAGCCCACATGTGAAACATTTCCATCTTTATACTCTCTTATACTGAATCACTCCACTCTCCAGCTGAATGAGTCACAGTTGGTAGACTTTTCTCAGGAAAGGCTTCCCAGGGGAGCAAGGGCTTGGACTCAAAAGGCAGGCAACTTGCCCTGACTGAGGAGGACAGTAAAGGCAGGAAATTGTCTCCACATGGCCCTTGTTAAAATGTGCTCATAACCTCAGAGGGTCTTTGGGTGTTAAAACAAAACAAAACAAAAAAAACCTTGGGATAGTGGAAAGAAATGATGTTGCCTCTCTCCAGAAGGTAGAACTAGGGGATTTGATGGAAGTCCAGTGGTGAGGAAGATGCCTACCAGGGCACTCCCATTTCCTACTGCAATGCTAGAAATAGGGCTACTGCTACTGTTCCTTAAGCAAAAACAAATACTCCCAGGCAGATGTTTTTTGTATATGAAATCAGAGTGTCCCTACTTTATTTACTTCCTTTCTGTCTCAGTCCATCTATTCTTCTTCACAACTTTCAACAGAACCATCGCTGTTCACTTAAGAGGAGATAGCATATTACAAATAAACACACAAGTGTCTTTGCAGGTCACGAAGAGCTGGGCTGTCCACCTGAAGCTGTAAAACAAACACTCCAGACCATAGCCATTTGCTCATTCACTGAGCATGTATTGAGCGCCTACTATATGCCTGGAGTTATGTTAGGGGCTGAGGACTCACAGGTGCCTAAGATACATGGCTTGCCCTAGTGAATGGTCTAGAGGGAAAGATAGACACTTGAACAATGATGATGACACAAGATGTCAAGCTCTAAAATAGGGACAAGCACCAAGTGCTTGGGAGCATGGGAGAGAACGATTAGCTAAGGTGGGGAGGTGAGGAAGTGGGTTGGTGCCTGGGAAGCTGCTCAGAAGGAGGCATTTCAGCTGAGTCCTGAAGGATCATCAGGAATTTGGCAGTGAAGGGGGAGGAGGGAAATCATTGCAGATAAAGAAAACAGCATGAGGCCGGGCCCGGTGGCTCACGCCTGTAATCCTAGCACTCTGGGAGGCCAAGGCGGGCGGATTGCTCAAGGTCAGGAGTTTGAAACCAGCCTGAGCAAGAGTGAGATTCCATCTCTAAAAAAAAAAAAAAGAAAGAAAGAAAAAAACAGCATGAATGGTGGCAGAGATGGTGTATGTGTGTGTCTGTGTGTGCACCTGTCTAGGGAATGAAATGGCTGGAGCATTGAACAAAGTGGCAAATGGACCTGGAAAGTAGATTGGAGTCATGAATACCATGTTTGCTGTGTACCCTGAAAAATAAGTATTCTGCCTCCAAAATAGGTATTACTTTCAGCCACCATTCCCTTCCCTGTCAGTGCCCTCCCATTCTTTTCATTTCCTACCCAAACTGATCAACTTTCTTCATCAAATCATGCATTTGCCCATTTACCAAATTTATTGGGTAACTTCCATGTACCGACATCTTGTCTCCTTATAATGTTCATTTGTACCTGTTGCTTGTTGGAGCATGAAACCCAAGGTGGTGGAACTGTGCCAACATTCCTGTGCCCTTGTGGGGTTTGGCTGAGACCCTGGAAGCTGGGCTCTTCCAGCTGCATATAATGTCGGTGTTTTGACATATTTGCCAAGACTCAAGTTCATACACAATGCCACATTTCTCCCTAATTTTTTTGCTTTGGGAAATACAATTATTTGCATTAAAATGTTATTTATTTATATTCACAGGTAATAAGTTTTAAAATTAATAACTAATTTTTTTAAATTTCTCAGTTTTAATTTCCAATATAGTAAATATCAATAGATATAGCCCACATAAGCAAAAGTTCTTTGGGTTCCTCAATGATTTTTATAAGTGTAAAGGCCAAAAGTTTGAGGGCTGCTATACTTAAAACATTCATAAATTTCACAAACATAGAGCAAAAGAAGCCAGACTCATAAGCATATATACCATTATATTTCATTTATATAAAGTTCAAAAACAGGAAAAACTAATTGATGATGTTAGAAATCAGGACATTGGTTACTTTGAGGGAAGAAAGAGGCATAATGATTTAGAAGGGTGGCACACGAGGGGGTTTCTGGGATGTCACCAACATTCCATTCCTTGGTCTGAGTGCTAGTTATATGAGTACGTTTGATTTGTGATATTGCATTGGTGTTAAGTGTACTTTTCTGTATGTGTTTTGCTTTGTTTTTTCTTAACATTGAAAAAATATACCCCTGCAAAATCTTAGCTCTGCCATTTTCTAGTCATGAATTGGAAAAGTTACTTGACCTCTTGTCATTTATTCAACAAACATTTCTTGAGGACCTACTCCGTGCTGAGCACTGTGTTACACATTAGGGATAGACAGCAGCAGCCTGTAATGTACAGTTCCAGCTTTGTGTAACGCCATGCAGGGGAGATGACTCTCTTAGTTCATTCTGTGTGCCTCTAAAGTAATACCTGAGGCTGGATAATTTATAAAGAAAAGATATTTATTTGACTCACAGTTCTGTAGGCTGTACAAGAAGCATGGCACTAGTATCTGCATTGGGTCAGGGCCTCAGTTGGCTTCCACTCATGGTGGAAGGTGCAGGGGAGGCAGCCTGTGCAGAGATCACATGGCAAGAGAGGAAGTAAGAGGGTGAGGGGAGATGCCAGGCTCTTTAACAACCAGGTCTCATAGGAACTAATAGAGTGAGAACTCATCACCCCTGAGGGAGGGCATTAATCTATTCATGAGGGATCCACCCTTATGATTCAAACACCTCCCATTAGGCCCCGCCTCCAACATTGGGGATCAAATTTCAACATGAGATTTCATGGGGACAAACATCAAAACCATAACAACCACCATTAAAAACATCATCACAGGGTTACTGAGTCTTACAAAAGGAGAGGTACAGGGTGCTATCAAGTGTATAACAGGGGACTTAACCTTACCCAGTGAGTCTCAGATGAAGAAGAGACACTTTGCTGAGCTGCAAAAGAGGAGTAGGAGTAGGTGACAAAAAGAATGGTAAGGGGGCCATGCATGGTAGCTCATGCCTGTAAACCTAGCACTCTGGGAGGCCAAGGCGGGCGGATCGTTTGAGCTCAGGAGTTCATGACCAGCCTGAGCAAGAGCGAGACCCCGTCTCTACTAAAAAAAAATAGAAAGAAATTGGCTGGACAACTAAAAAATATAGAAAAAATTAGCCAGGCATAGTGGTGCATGCCTGTAGTCCCAGCTACTCGGGAGGCTGAGGCAGGAGGATTGCTTGAGCCCAGGAGTTTGAGGTTGCTGTGAGCTAGGCTGATGCCATGGCACTCGAGCCCGGGCAACAGAGTGAGACTCTATCTCAAAAAAAAAAAAAAAAGAATGGAGAGAAGATCTACTTGACATCTCCATTTGGCTCTCTACTAGGCAATTCAACTTATTGAGCTCAACTCTTGATCTTTACCCCCCACCCTCCACTTGCCCCACCTTTTCCTCATGTAGTCTTCACCCTCTCAGGAATGGCAGCTTCATCCTTCTCATTCCTCAGGCTCAAAACTTCACAATCATCCTTAATGTCTCCCTTTCTGTCACACGACATATCCAGCTTTACTTAAAACTAATGAAGTTTCACAACTGTATCAACTCCCTTAAAAGAGACAAAAAAAAAAGGGAAACTAATGAAGTTTTAGCCTTAGGGATCTTCACATTCCAAGGCCCTGGAACAGTCCCTAGGAATATGTTCACAGGGTCATATATTTTTGTAAAATTTAGAAAGGTAAGTATTTTTACTGCAGTCAGTTAAGATCACTGTCTATTTCCACTCCAGATTTCCTTCCATCATGTTTCCCCTTGTGTTAGGTGCTGCTGGAGTGACCAAACACATTTTTGATATCATGCTTGGGTGAAGTTGAGTTTAGCTGGGCCTTGGCAAGATACATGTATATAGCTTGCATTCACCTCTTTGCATGTTGCCTGCTAGCCCCATGAAAGGTTGGCTTCCAGGAACACTCTATACAGCCCACTATGCTGACTCAACTGGTGTAGTGACAGAACAGTGAGGATCAGAAGCCATATTGCAATATGAATCTGTCCTCTGGTACTTGGCACTGGAAGTATGGAGGTAGTAGAGGCAATACGAGGCTTGAAATGTACACAGAAGCTAGTGTATAGAAAATTCTTCCAAAATATACAATCATATACAGAAGATTTTGTTCTTACTGATGCCTAAATGAAAATGTGATTTCTCTCCTATTAAGAATGTACTGGACAATGCAGCATATGTAATAAGTGCAACATACCCTTTTTTTCTTTTTTGATGGAAATCCCATTAACTAGAATTTATCAGAATCCTTATGTTTGTAGGGCACAAACCTGTAACAGCACTCTAAGCAATGAGAATGTGTGTGAAGTCACATGTTTTATAAATCCGAACATATCAGGTCATGTCTTAAACTATCTGACCCATCTTGTCTTGATAAAGTCTGCCTGATTATTGCGATTTTTTCCTCATTTTAAATACATACTCATTTTGTACTTTATTTTATATATTTTTTAAGTAAAGGCCCACAAATTAAATAAGTTTCAGGTCCTATATATAGGATATGGCCTCACTCACACTCGATATCCAGCCAGCAAGTCCAGATGGTTATACTGTCAAAATATATTTATAGTCCAACCCCTTCTCACCACCTGGAATGCTATAACTCTGGTCTGAGCTGCCGTCATCTCTCCCTTAGATTATTATAATGGTGTCCGGACTAGTGTCCCTGCTTCCTCCCCCACCCCCCATCTTCCCTCTTTCATTCTTTTCTCAATATAGCAGATATTGATTTACATAAAATCAATTAGATCATGTAACAACTCTGCTAAAACTCCTCCCATAACTCCCCAATTTATGCAGAGAAAAAACTCAAACTCCCTAAAGTGGCTTACCAGCCCTCAGGGCCCAGCCTCCAGCTGCCTTTTGGCACCATCTCCTACTGTATATGTCCTTGTTTACTCCACTCTAGCCATAATGTCCTCCTTGCTGTTCCTCCAGCACCCTACACAGGATTCCCCCTCACAGGCTTGCACTGGCTGCTTCCTCTCCCTAGAATGTTCTTCCCTCAAATATCCACATGGCTTATTCTCGCACCTCCTTTAAGTCTCGGCTTAAGTATCACCCTCTCAATGAGGCTTACTTTGACCTCCTGATTGAAAATTTTACCCACTCTCATTCTGCTCTGTACTCTTTATCCCACTTACCTTGCTCTCTATTGTTTTCTTTTTTCTGTAGCGCTTATCACTGTCTAAAACACTATGTAGTTTGCTTATTTATTATGTTTATTATTTTTTAGATCTCTCCTTCTTCTAGAATGCAAGATCCACAAGCACAAGAGTCTTTTTTTTTAATTGCAGCACTATTCACAATAGCTAAGATATGGAATCAACCTAAGTGTCCATCAGTGGATGAATGGATAAAGAAAATATTGTATATGCACAGTGGAATACTATTCGGCCATAAAAATGAATGAAATCGTGCCTTTGCAGCAACAGGGGAAGAACTGTTGGTCATTATATTAATGAAATAAGTGAAATAATTATTGTGATAATTAAGTGATATTGTGATATTTAATTAAATATTAAATATTTATTTAATATTGTGATATTTAATTAAATATTAAATAATTATTGTGATAAATAAGTGAAATAATTAATGAAATATTTCATTAATATAATAAGTGAAATAAGCCAGTCACAGAAAGACACATATTGCACGTTCTCACTCATATGTGGAAGCTAAAAACATGGATCTCATGGAGATACGAGTAGAATAATAAATACCAGAGGCTGGGAAGAGTATGGGGAAGAGAGGTTAGTTAATGGGTACAAACACAAACATGCAGTTAGACAGAAGAAATAAATTCTAGTGTTTGATAGCACAGTAGGGAGACTATAGTTAACAATAATACATTGTATATTTCAAAATAGCTAGAAAAGAGGACCTGAAATGTATAGAGTTTTCTCAAAAAACTAAAAATAGAACTACTATAAGATCCAGTAATCCCATTACTGGGTATTTATTCAAAGGAAAGGAAATCTGTATTTTGTTCAGTGTTATATCCCCAATACTTAGACTAGTGCCTGCCACCTGGGAGGCACTCAATAAACTTTTGTTGAGTGAATGAATAAATGAATAAATAGTGGTCCAGACAGAGTGAACATCATATGCAAAAATCCAGAGATGACTCTGTGACTTATTTAAGAAACTTAAAGAAGTCTCAAGTAGAAAACTCAAAAAGGAGAATGGCTCAAGCTGAGTCTGGAAAGACAGACAGGAATCAGGGTGAAGGACTCTGTATTCCAGAATAAAGCTACTGGACTTTAGAGCAAGGAGAATCCACCAAGGACTTATAACAAAGGGCATGATATGATCATAGTTTGGAGAGATCATTGGCAGTTGTGCAAGGAACAGATTGAGGGTAGGGTGGGGGATTGGAGGCAAAAAAATTCCCTTAAGACTGAAATCCCCAAGCCCTAGGCAGTGGACCAGTACCAGTCTGTGGCCTGTTAGGAATCGGGCCACACAGCAGGAGGTAAGCACTGGGGGAAGCAGTGAAACTTTGTCAGTATTTACAGCTGCTCCCCATTGCTCGCATCACTGCCTGAGCTCCACCTCCTCTCAGATCAGCTGCAGCATTAGTTACAGGAGAAAACGAGCTCAGGGGTACCACTGATTCTGTATTATGGTGAGTTGTATAATTATTTCATTATATATTACAATGTAATAGCAATAGAAATAAAGTGCATAATAAATGTAATGCACTTGAATCATCCTAAAACCATCCTGCCACCCCACTCCTAGTCCATGGAAAAATTGTCTTCCATGAAACCAATCCTGGTGCCCAAAAGGCTGGGGACCACTACCTTAAGAGGCTCTAGGGTCCGGGCGTGGTGGCTCATGCCTGTAATCCTACCACGCTGGGAGCCCAAGGCAGGTGGATCGCTCAAAGTCAGGAGTTCAAAACCAGCCTGAGCAAGAGTGAGACCCCACCTCTACTAAAAATAGAAAGAAATTAATTGGCCAACTAAAAATATATAGAAAAAATTAGCTGGGCATGGTGGCGCATGCCTGTAGTCCCAGCTACTTGGGATGCTGAGGCAGGAGGATCACTTGAGCCCAGGAGTTTCAGGTTGCTGTGAGCTAGGCTGATGCCACAGCATTCTAGCCCAGGCAACAGAGTGAGACTCTGTCTCAAAAAAACAAAGGCTATAGGAGTTGTCCAGGCAAGAGTGTATGGTGTCAGACTAATTGGGGTGGAGACAGTGGATATACAGAGAAGCGGAAAGATAATAAAAATAGTTAGGAAGTAGAATCAAAAAGCTCTGAAGATGGACCAAAGTAAGAAGGGGTTTTGATAAGAAGAAGAAATGGTCATCTGTGCTAACTATAGTAGGAGGTCAGGCGAATAAAGACTGAAAAGTGTCTTTTGGAATGTAGTGACAGGGAAGTCATTGACAATCTTGTCAAGAGCATTTGCCACAAAAAGAAGATAGTGAAAGTCAGTCTGGAGTGCATTGCCAGTTGAGTGGGGCCCAAGGAAACAGAGGCCACTGTACATTCTACAAAGCACCTGGCACCTAGTAGGCTCTCAATATATGCCACCTTCCTCTCTCCCTTCTCCATATTATGATGTTGCATAACCGCAACAGTATTGCAAATTAAACAAACTCAGTACAAAAATACATTAACAAAATAATACCATAAATAGTTAAATATTTACTATTTCTTGGGTATCAAATTTCTTAAAGTAAAGTATTAAATTCAAATATTAACGAGGAAAACAGCTGGTACTGAATATTCAAGCTCCCAGAGGAACGCTTTAATGAATCATTTTTAAGGCTGGACAGCTTTACACTTAATCTGTTGAAGGAATAGGAACACAGTCTTTTCTCAATTATCATTTTATAAAATGAATATAAATTTCCCATTAGTCTGTTCCCAAAATGGAAATGGCCTTTTGACATTATAATGATAAATGTTTGTTGTAAGAAATTCAGACATTAACCTAGTGTATAAAGAAGAAGCAGAGTACAGAGTTTCAATTTTTCTAAGATGAAACATTTTCTGTGGGATGGATAGTAGCTATGGTTATACAACAATGTGAATGTACTTGATGCCACTGCCCTGTACCCTTACAAATGGTTAAATGCTACATTTTATGCTATGTATTTTTTACCACACTTTAAAAAATATTTTTTTATAAAAAGAAGAGATTACTCTAATCCCACTGCTTAAATTAACATGTAGGATTTGTCCTTCATTCATTCGACAGATATTTATTGGATGTCTGCTATGTGCCAAGCACATATCTAGGTGATGAGGATACATTAGTAAACAGAACAAATTCCTTCCCCTTGCAGAGTTTACTTCTAATGGAGGAGAAAGAAAATATACAAATAAACAGGGAAATATGCATTATATCAGATGAAGATCAGTGATAT